>KK502444.1:1348494-1367093 GCA_000688735.1 Glossina austeni
GAGAGTGTGAGGGAGGGAGAAGGGATAGTAGCTGTATAGATAGAATAACATAAAAAATTGCATTTACAAACAAATTGATTGCAAGCAATTAAATTAAGCGAGAAATTGCGGCAAAAACTGTGTGTAAAGTGAGAAAAAAATCTATTGAAAATAAATTATAAATAAGCAGACAGTGAAAAACAAATATAGAATTAAAAAAAATTGTTTAAATATTTCAACATCAATGGTTATTACAAAAACCACGCCGAACACAATAGTTAAACATTGATGCTGCGCTTTTTACATACGTATGTTAAGCATTTTCTTTCAGTTTTTATTTAGATAACCGGTTTTGAGATATTGTTATAAAATCACGTCAAAATATTGAACACAAAAATAAATGATTAAATAAACATATTAATACAATGCTTTTGTTTAATATAATTGAATAGTAAACGAACATATAAATCACAATAATTCGATTTTAAAAAGCAGTCTCTGCGAAAAAATATAGAAATCAAATCAACGTGAACGAGACAGGGAGTCATCGATATTGATTGGTGAGTTGGCGTAATGTAAGGAAACCTGGCCATGTTCGAGATTTTTTTTTTTTGATAATTTCTTTCCCGCACACACGAAGAATTTGCGAATCTATTTAGAATTTATATGATTCCGATGACCGCGTTCTATTTAGAGATAATCTAAACTCTTCCTATGCTTAACCATTTAAGGTTATGTTGTTAGCGGATAGCAATGTTGTACGTTTGATGAGATTTCATGGAGGTTTGCAATCACTTCAGAGCAAAGTTTAGTGCACAATGCCGCAGTTGCTTCTGCAAAACCTTTTACATCCCATTTCCAGCAGCATTCAATTTCTGCTTCTGGTTGTTGAAACTTTAAACTTGCAGATTATGGGTTAAGAGAAAAAGTATTTTACATTTTCAAATTTCGACATGTTGCTTACGAGCAACATCGGTCATCGAGTAAAGCTAGTAAAACAAAACCGCTTTATTTTAAAGATTTCGTTTGTAACTAATTGTATTTTGTTTGTAATTAATTGCCGATTGTAAATTCATGTAGCGAATAGACAAGACAGTGCTTTGCGCTTTCCTACCTTCGCATTACTTTTTTTATTCCCCACACGCATTACTTTTTTTATAAACAAAAGTGTATACTGAGTTTGTAACGATGTACCGAAGGACTAGAAATACATCCGCATCGTATTGTGCCGATCGATTCAGAGAGTGATTTTGAAACTTGTCTGTCCGTCTTGTTTTTTTGTGTTTAACCTACAAGTCGCAACTTTTAAAGAACTTGGCAAAATTTGGTACATTGGCATGCGGTGGCCTAAGGAACGCTGTTGAAACTGGTTCAGATCGGACTGCTGGCTCGACAACGTCCCATACAACGCCTTCTTTTGAAACGCTGTTATATGAATAGCTGCGAATAGCTGTAGGGTGGTGTATGGCCGTGATCCACCATACACTTTTTATTTGTTTTTTCTTTTTATTAATTATAGTTAATCTACTTTTACTTTCCCCTCCTATTATTTTTAAACTGCAATTAAAACGCTTCTGCTACGTAAATACGTGAAAAGAGATGAACTTACAAATTCCAATAATTGGCTCACGTCATTGTTATGGAAAAAGGTGCAAATGAAAAAAAAAACAAAATAAAAATAAAAAATCTGGGAAAACAGTTTTTTAATGGCGTTGCGCTTGAGTGCTTTACAATGCCAGCCAGTTAGCTAAGCAACCAGCCGGCACAACAGCACAATACGCCGCACTTTCAAATGCTTTAATACGTTAACAAAACATAGACTTTTATAAATCTTTCCGTTATTGCTTATTATACAATGGTGTACGCATTTTTATCACACGTGTAGCATGTGTTTAAAGTAAGATTTGTGCACAAATTTTTGTTATTTCATTGCCTTAGTTGCCATTCAAATGTGACACATTTTTCATATAATGATTGCATTTTGTTTTGTTCTTTTATAGTCTGCTTTGGGCAGAGAGGAGAGACAAGAGTGACTTTACGGATGACACACAATTCTTATTTAATCGGACAATTAGTTCAGATGAACCCCTTATATCTCGTTTTTGTTGCGGACGGATTGCATTGTAATTTATAGGAGAATTTGTTCGAGTCTTTAAAAATCTCATCATTTTTTCTTCCGTATTCACTACGGTTATGTTTATACAATTGAACCATGAATTACTGGCTTAGTCGACAACTAGAAGGGAAACACTAAGTAAATGTAGAACGTCTTCTTAAAAAATCACGAAAAGGCCTGAAATACGGCAAAAAACTGAAAGTAATTCTGTAAGTGGGTATAAAATGTTTAAAACATTTCCTAAATCAACAATTTACACATAATTTAATTTAATGCACAAATTTACGTATGTTTAGTTCAGTTTAGTTTAGTAGTAGTTATCATATTAACCTACATATCTGGTTATGCATGGGTACGTGCGTGTATATGTAAATAAAGTGAAATTACTTGCAAAGAGGGATACGTTGAAGTTTTGATAAAAATGTTTTAAAAGAAAAATAAAGAGGAAAAGTAGGATCGCTTTAGAGGACGCACTCCGGCTGCCTACCGCTTAGTTGTCACAACACTTTATATTATACGTGAATACCGTTGCGTACTACACCATCGATACGTTAATGAGTATAGAGGGTTCCATAAGAGCGCCGCTGCCTGTTTCTTTTTACTACAAATGGAAAATTAGCTCCGATGGATGAAAAAAAAAAAAAATCAAAAACACTTGCGGCTCGACTTGGGGGAAACACACTTCTGACACAATCCGCCCCCGCTTTTCGTTGATTAAGGGCACGTCTTTGAAACTAGAGCAAACTGTTATGAAACTTGATGCAACTGTAACATGTAGTCGAACCGAATCTTATAATTATATGTGATGCAGGCACCGTACATACGTACATATATTGAGCAAAAATTTTAAGATGATCAAAAATCTAAGTACACTATGGGAGCTCAAATGATAATATCTAAGATCACAAATGGATTAGTGGAGTGAGTACGTCCCTCCAGTCGTCGGCGGAAACTTTGAAAATTCAGCAGATAATATAATTAGCATCTGAACCGGTTGTTGGTACAGTTAATTGGGCCACAATTTGCATTCTAACCTAAACAGTATACAAAAAAATAAGAGAAAACAGGACAACACAAACATAAAAAAACCCCTCCGCTAACTATGTGCGTGCTTTTTAAAAGGTGGTGGTCTCTGGCGGGATCAGTAGAGATCTGGCAGTTGCTACGTAGAGAAACAATAAATTCAATGACGATTTAAGACGTGATGGAGTCAATGGTCATTTGGATGGGACACAAGATGTGTTGGATGCACTGAACGATCGATCTACTAAGCAGTGATTTATTTATTTATTCATTGGATAAGTAAGCGTATCAACTGGTAATGGACAACATGGCGATGTGACTGTGACTGATGGCTGATGTTGGTGGGCATCAAATTAAAACACTGACGCGAAGTAACGACGATAACGGAGAACGTTTGAATCAAAACCGTTTCAAAATTACTTAATTTGTCAACGAGTTGCTATTCGATTGTACTAACACTTTGGAAAGCTGTCAAATGCTTTTGAAAATTTTGACATAACCGCACTTACGAGTGGACGAGGAAGATGAGTTTTTTTACGAAGGATAGATTCCCTCCATTAGTACTTTCGTTGCGGTAGCCTTTTAGAGGAAGAATGACTTCATAGACAAACTATAACATTTTGTGATTCAGTTTTATCAGAACTTTCCTGGGCTTGCAAAAATTGTTCGTAGTTTCTCCAAGCATTTTGTGTTAACCAATTAAGCGTGTATGACGAATACATAAGTCATTATCCGTCCATCGGTCCTTTTCAGATTTCCTCACAAAATTTTATCGTTATCAATGTGTATTTACGAGAAATGTTTTTGTCATTTCGTTAAGTTATCTCACGGCAGCCTAGTTTCACATTAAACTTACTTTGTACTTGACGAGTACATATATCGCTAAAGAGGTCGCCACAGTTAACTGGTTAGTTCCTTTATTCAAAATTATTCCAATGGAACGAAACTATGCGCGGAATGTGTTGCCCCCTACATTTGCCGATCAGTATTCGAAACTCAAATGAAGAAAAGAGACATCGGCCGAATTAAACCTTTTATTTGGCAAAAAAATTGAAAGAAAAATATATGTAATGAGCTGAAGAAGAACAAAAAAAAACAATAAATAATTACTTTCACAAAGCGGATTTAACTGCTTGATTTTATTTAAGGGAACCGCACAAAAAATTGCATAAACGTGAATGCAGGCCATGACGGCGCATGCAAATGCTTTGTCTTCCCCTTTGTGAAATGTTATGCTGAGATAACATATTTCATGTTAATGAACAAACAATCAATTCTCTGATTATATTTTTGTAATCACCTCTCGAGAATTGCGTGACGAACTATAGTTTCTTGAAGAGATATCAAGATTTACCGATGTAAAGCACATATAAGCGAAGCCAACAATATCTTAAAAGGATTGTTAGACCTTTGAATGTCTGGTTAAATCATTAAAAAATGTGTATTAATAAAATAATACAATGTATTAATATATGTACATATATATACATATATATACATTTTTTTTACATCTTAACTTTTCTTCATCTTAACTCTGACAACAGTAAATTATATTCAGTAAAGTAACAACGTCACGCTTAAACACGAAACGAGGGATAAAAGCGATTGCTGTTCCAAGTTTATGAAGTCGTGTGCTCCTCCATAAAAGAGGAAATGAAAAAATGAAAACAACTGAACGGAAAGAAAAAGGAACAGCCAGCCGTATATAACAATAAATCCAGTGTTGAACAATAACCGTAAGAAGGGTGCGATTAACCGGGGAATAGAAAGAAGTCCCAAGAAGGCAAAATAAAAGAAAAGGTCATGCTTGCGAAGTACGCAACAAATATAAAAATGATTACGACAGAGAAAATTGTGTGTTGTCTGCACTTATACGTGCATGCCGTACAGATTTAAACCATGAAAAAAGAAAACTGGATTTGAGTACACATACGCGCTCACACAAAACTGTGTATGACTGAAAGCTTAGGAAACTTTCAGACTCTACAAATTTATGCTACTGATGCACACAAAAATATTTCATACATTAATGCAGACATGTGTGTATATAAGCAGGCAGGCATGCATGCACGCTCGTATTTGTACAGCAGTTGACCGCAGTGTGTTGCTACAACTCACGACACAGATATTTTATGCAAAATAAAATATTTTTCTGATCAACTACAGCTTGATGACGAATCTCGAACACTTGTCGATTAAAGCGAGAATATGTAAAAATTTCAATTTTTCAACTTTTTTTACGGGCACACTTCTAATAAATATTTATACCAAATTTTGAGTTAATGCCTTCGTTGGTTTGGTTTATTGTCGCAGTCATTGAACGTCACTAGTAGATATCTGGAGTTTTTCCATCGCTTTCCAATTAAAAAGCAAGCGGACGAACACAAGGGCAGCAGGACTCTGGGCCTCGACCTTTCAAATTTTACGTACGATTTTCACAATAACACGACCTTCAAGAACTGTTCTCATAGTAGTCTTCTTATGATTGTGTCAGTGGCCATAGCTTTCGCTTATGAGGAATGGGTTCGCTTGTGACTCCTTTTATGGAAATCTGCGAAATAAAGGGAAATCAATATCAGCTTTATACGGACTGACATATTGAACTTTCCAAAAATATCGTCGTGGTCAAGAAAACATTTATATGCTGAATCGTATTTGTTGCAAATGCGATGACAAATATAACATGCCTTCATTGTGCGCTGACGAATGCAGGAAACTTCCGTTGGGATTTGTTAACCACGCGTGGTCACAGTTAGCAGTGGTGTTTTGGTGTTTGTGTTTTCTCCTTCTTTTTTTTATATAAAGTTTAGGTTATTGTATCGTGTGCGCGGGCGGTAAATGTCAAAATGCAAATTGTGGCTTAAACAACTTTGCCAACGACTGGTTTAGACGCCCGTTATGCTATTTTCTGTGTTTCCATAGTTTCTGTGCAGGGTTGGGGGGGTGTGCTAACACTGCCAATCCGCTTATGATTTCGGAATTTTTCACAGAGTATTTGTAATCCTGATCATCGTCGGATTTTTGTTCAATATATATATATATGTAAGTCGGTCCGTCCACTTGTTAAAGGAATTCTGGGAGTTATGCAAGTTAACTTGAAACGCTTGCAGTTCCTGCACCTATATCTGACTAATGACCGCTTCACAAACACACACATAAAATAAACAAAGAACAATCTTGACGCTTAATACAAATTTTCTACGTATTTTCGTTCGTTTCATAGCGCCTACATTACGCATGGTTACAGGATTTTGCTCGGCGACATGGTAGAGTCGCATTAAGTGCCAGAACAAGAATATTTGGTCTACTTTCAGTAACATACGCTTACTAAATAAAGTAAGGGCTGGCTATGACAGACATACACTATAACATTCCCACCAAGTCGAGCATCAGTTGTGTGTCTGGTTTTTTAGTTTCCGTGCACTGGAATTATGTTAAATTTGCATTCGTACCACAAAGAAATAAACAACGGTACCGTCACGGGTGTCTTTGTTCTCACTTATTTATTGATTTTGTAGTACGCAACGGTATTCATAAAGCGTTCGGACAACTCAGCAATAAGCAGCCAAAGTGCGTCCTCTAAAGCGACCCTACTTTTCCTCTTTAATTTTCTTTTAAAAGATTTTTATCAAAACTTCAACGTATCCCTCTTTGCAAGTAATTTGACTTTATTTACATATACACGCACGTACAAGTAGATATGTAGGTTAATGTAATAACGGGTAAGAGAAAGGGTTTTACTACAGAACTAAGCGTACGTAGGTTTGTGCACGAAATTAAATTGTGTGTAAATTGACGATTAAGAAAATGTTTTACACGTTCTATACATTCTTACATAATTACTTTATATAGACTTTAAATTTTTGCTCTTTTTCCTACCTTTTCGCTACCTTTGTTTAAGAAGACATTTTACACTTACTTAGCGCTTCCCTTACAATCGTCAAGTAAGCCAATCATTCCCGCTGGGAAAAACACCGTAACATTTTCTCAAATAACACAATGGACCGCCAGCGTACAAACATTATTCACGTACATATAAAGACACGCAGTAACAATGCTTAGCGCTATTTCTGCCAAAATATCGTCAGTGGTCATCTCGACTGGTCACAGCGGCTGTGGCCGAGCACATCTAGTTTTCAAAATAAATTATTTTTTTATTAATTTCGATGTCACATGATGCGTTCCTTACCAAAAATGTGCTTTATTGACTTATGTTCTGTTAGACTCACTTGCGAACTTAGCAGGAGCGTCCTTTTGGTTTGGATTAGAAAACTTCGAAATTTGATGCAAATAAAAGCGATTCACTTCATTTTTCAGAGAGCATTTTTAAACTCTTAATGCCTTAACGCCATTTTCTCGGGCTCTTGAAAGCACAGCAAACATCGCTTCAAAGCCAGTACGCAATGCACAGCGCGTTTAATTGAACAGCGACACTTGAGGTTAGTGAATAGCACCTAGTGGCGGCAATTTTATCCTTACAAACGTGCTTGTCTGCGATTTGTAAAAGTACACCGCTTAACAACTTCGCTACCTTTTTTTAACATTTAATACCAAACTTGTTTCCGATAACGCTTCGAATTCCATTTCATCGAAAAAACAATTTTCGTATCTAAGGAAATGGAAAAAACATAAGGATTTTACAAAAGCAAAAACTAAAAACTGCAAAGACTTTTACGAATAATCGAAAAGATTATGCAACTTAATGCAAAAACAATTGAAGGCAATGCAGGCAATTGCAGTTATACCCCAAAGTGAAACTATTCGCCCTCGTCTCCTATACTCTCGCCTGCACTTGGCTTCCGTTAGGGAATCCCGAAACTCGAAAACTTATTTCTCGAAGCAAGGATGCCCGAAGTTTTGTGATACGCAAATCAAGCCCAGTTGGCTGATGAACTATTGTCGTCCCACTGTACGTTACCTTGTTTATGCGATAATTGAGTATCACTGCAATCGACAGAGATGGATGTGGACAAAGTGTTCGACAAAGTGGAATGTTCTTGTGACTTGAGTTCAAAAACATGGGTGGATCGTCACGATAAAATCTACATCTACCGCCATCGATTAAGGTGAGCTCATCGAAACCACACACATTCAATTGTGTTGTTAACGAACCCATGCTGTTAGGCTTATGATCAATTCGGTGTCAATTCAGTTCAGCAAGCCAAGCTTGATCCTATCGATTTTATTGCAAGTGGTTGCTGTTACCTTTCCTTGATTTTCTGGGAATTAATTGCGATTTTCAGCACAATTTAGCGAAGTTTCACAAGCTTTGTGGTTATAAACAACGGAAAATTGCACATAAACAAATTCTTTTGCAGTTCCACTCGAGTTCCGTTTCATTTCATTAATTAAATTTTCATAAGCATCTGAATGACTCTCAAGCGCAGAAGCGGTGATGCCCACAGCTTACAAATTCATTGCCTTAACATTAAATAGTTCTCAACCAATCCATGTTTTTATTTATTTATTCCTTTTTTTTCTTATTTCTCTCTCTCTCTTTATTTATTTTACTGTGTGTGGGTAAAAAAAAGCATTTATTTAATGTCTGTTTAAATACCTCTTGTGCGAATTTGTATAAGTCGTTCATTCATTAAGTAGGCAAATATCGAACTTAAAACCGGTTCACTAAATTAGTCATGTGCACATCTACACACACAGAGGAATACGCATTCAAACACTGTTCTATGTCAAGTATTTTGTTATTCATTGCGGAGAAGATTTAATGGCACAGCTTTGTGCAGGTTATACGACATCACACATCGCCCAACAATTGTTGCTGGCGATAATTTTGGCATTGATGTTAATATGCAGAAGCGATTCTAATGTCCTCAACTTTGAAGCTTACACCGCAATCATCATCGTCCTCATTATCATTATCAGTAACAGCAGCACACCAGTAGCACTTGTGTAGTCTGATGTGCGAAACTTGATGCAGAAGTCAACCGGCACTCCGTACATGCATATGCATATTTGCGCAAGTATGAATAAAACATTGTGTCATTATGATTCATTAACGTGTGTCGTCGTTCCCACAACTCAGACGTTGTGAATGACGAGGAGTTTCTAAAATGTGCTTAAAACGAACATTAGCTCAATGGTGGCCCGAGCAATGCCGCGTCCGCAGACAACATAGGCAATTACAAGCAGATGCAGCAGAACCGTCAAAGATAAATGCCTGTAAGCGCACATACATACATACATATGCGAAATAATATTTTGCAATAAAGAAGAGATGAACTTGTCAACCCTTCTTCGACATCCGTCAGTTCTTTTCGTTGTCGTCGCTGTTCTTTAAGTAAAATCTGTAAGCATTATTTAAGTCGAGCTAATAGCGAGAGAAGGGAACCAAGTCACCAAACAGTGAACACACTTAGCTTCCTTTCGTCATTATCGATGCACAGCCGTAAACATTCCCTTTTGCAACATTAAACTAAAGCAATCGGTTTAATGCACTTTGTTTAACCAGCTTAATTGGCTTAAATAACTCGCAAATGTGCGGTGTATGTGTGAGGACACTTTTTTCAGGAGAAGGGTTCAAAGTTTCATCCAGGGATACAGACAATTTTATTAATACCCAAGGGATAAGTGACATCAGCAATGGCTCGTCTGCTCTTGTTTTTCTTCTTGTTTTTCTTGGAAGAGAAATGAATAAAAGAAAGCATGAATAGATTTGAAGATAAGGAAAAAATCCTTGAGAACGTGCTAGGAATAAAAAATTTTAATTAAAATTAAAATTAAACTTTAATAATTCGCGACTGCAAAAGGGAGATTTTGTGAGTCTATCCACATGATTTCTTTGCTGTATTTCTTACAAAAAAAAAAGAAAAAAAACTGTTGTCACCCATTACACGACAGCAACGACCGCAGAGAATAAGATGAAAGTATTAAACAAATATTGTCATAACTTGTACAGTTAAACACATAAATGCAGAAAGCGACAAATGCAAAAGTAAACATGCAGCGAAAGACAAGACAGAGAAGTATTAAAATATTCTTTCAGGCATTTTTTCGTTTCCAGTCTGGCTTGTCCAACTCGTTCTTTCAATTGGCCAGTCGGCAAATACGAATGAGAGGGAGCAGTTCGTAGTTCAGTACCGATGCAAGACACTCTTAGCAGCAAAGACACATGACACACATTGTCGGTCGGTCCGTGAAGTAGCTGAGACAGATGCACTTTTCTTGTAATAAAGAATCGGATAATTTTACAATTTGTATGAAAAAAGAATTGAATTAATTTGCAACGTAATGGCACCGAAATGATTGGTCGAGCTACTCAGACCTGATCGTAAAGTCATTAGTCCACGATTTAATGCCGTCGTCGTGCCTAGTATTTGGCCGGCTGCACAGAGCCGTCAAGTTAAGCTTAAAGAGCCATTCAAGCGAAACTTTATCGACAGCTTTCGCACAGTTTTCAAAATGAAGGTAAGGCGTCTTAAGAAAGAAACGCAGTTAAAGTACTCTACCTATGACGCGTGCATGTTTAAAAAAATGCTGCCGACAAAGGAGAGACGATGTCGCGAAGGAAAGTCCTCTTACATTTCAGCCTATATTTGTCGACCAGTGGATATGCATACTCTATCAAAGCTTCACTTTACCTACGCCGGATTTTACTTTAGCACGTACGATAGCTATTATGCGAATTTATGGAAAATTGATTTACGCGGGTAAAGCCTATTCCTATACCTAGGGCTTTGATCAAACAAATGCGTGCAGTAGTTAAGCATGATGGCGATGAGAGGAACGGCAATGCAATGGCATTCATCAGTGTCCTCAACAATAACTCTTTACATTACAGGAGTGTACTAAACACAAATTTGAAACTTTTTGCCCGAAAAAGACGATAACTTCAGAGAGATTTTCTATCATTAGTTTATTTTTCAATTTTTTAGACCCATTTCTCGCGGAGAATTTTTTATTTTTACTCTCGTTCAATTACTTTACCTTACCATCAAGAGAAATTGTAGACTGCCATCACCTATGCCCGCAACCATAAACGCAGCGTAACTAACGCCACATAATAATTATGCGCATTTACCGATATAGAAACAACAACAACAACAACAACAACATACACATTGTCTATAAAGGCAAAAATATGGAATAAACAACAATTCCATTATGGCAATGAAATGAACGCAAACGTACAAAGAAATAAAATTGAAATTAATTCCTCGCCTCGTCAGGCCCTCCCCAACGCTTGCGCATAGAATTGTAGAAAGGTACAGTTAAAAGACCAATTTATCAAGACAAAGCAGAAAAAATTTTCAAATAAACATTAAAATCGTTATTACTTGCATTAGCAAAAGCAAAAGCAATATTATTATGGAAAGCTACAGCGTTACTATCATTGAACAGCTTTTTATATGAGAGCAAGTATCTACTCACCATCATCATCATCATCGTCATCATCATCATCATGAGCATTAGAAGCGATTACATTCTTAGCATTGAGTGAACACCACAGACAGTAGTACAAAGCCTTTTATACGAGAAAAAGAAATATTGTTATGTATGTCTGTCGAGTCATCATCAGCATTGTGCACATAATTAGTGAGAAAAATGACAAGGCATTATAGTTCATTCAGTTATATGTACGCACATATGCCATGCGAACATCTGTTGCACTGCGTCAGCCATACCCAATCTTTATATTGTAACCTAAGGATACGCATCCCGACATCTTTTCGGTTTATGTGTGTGTACAGTCATAGGGACAAGAACAATACAGTGGTGGTGAGCCGTTAAAAGTCCCTGGCCTTGGATTATGGATCGTTTACGCATCATCTTTAGCACCGCTGACATAAACGCATATGCAACGGAATCAATATCAATAAGCAGTGCGTGCATGTTTAAATCCCATTTATACCATACATTGAAAATTAATTACTTTTGCCTTCCAACCTGCTAACTCTTATTATAAATGCGAATAACATATTGAACTATCTATCACACTATCGCACGGTGCATTTCACAGCCTTGAGGCGGTATTTACATTTAGGTTTTCGCACAGCAAACCCAACAACGGACATTTTTGTTTTATTGACGCGCAGCAATTTTGCATCTGCTGGCAAATAGGTTGTGTAAGCTATCGGAATGCGTATTGTCAGTATGACTAGCGCTTACAGCCATATTTATATTTTCGTATATCATAGTATTATATATAAGCATATGATGATGAATGACTTATGAATTCGAATATGGCTGATCTGATGAAAAACGGCAGAGATCTTCGCGACGATGTTACAGAAATGTTTAAAAGAAAGAATATTCCCCGATAAGGGGAAGCTACAGAAAGGGGATAAGTCGCCGAAGAAGCCATCGTAATGTCAGTCTGTTTCCCCATTAGCTGCAAAGGGCAAACTACTGAAGAGAACTATGTATGAACGCCTACTGCTTGTCGCCGAAGGAAAGAATCCATTTAACGTGGAAAGCGCTTTGTTTTCACCAGTTTGAGGGGAACATCCGTAAGGCCCTCACAAAAAACACTGACTCCAAGATGTGTACTTAAGCTTGATGCAGACCTACTCTTTTCTTTGATGTACGAAAGCGACGACGGCACCGAGCCATATAAAATAACAGCGTGTTTCCCACAAAGATCCGTCCTTGCACCACTGCTGTGGTGGGCCGTGCATAATGACATACTTGCAATGACATACGGCTTTCTAACGGTGCAGCAAACATCGGTTTTGCTGACGAGATAGCGATCGTAGTAGTCGCGAATCGCATTGCACAAGAAATAGCTGAGCAGAAGAGAGAAGCAGTACTAATAAACAGCTAAAGGGCTGTGTGAATATGAATCGGGGAACATATCATGCAATCATCCACAGCGCTCAAATACCTTGAAGTCATGATAGAGCGTCGACCCAATTTCAGGCGTAAGCAGTAAATGGCATACGCAGCGCAGAAAAATGCGAGTATCTGGGCGTCTCCGGAAGGGGTCATGCCAAATATTGGAGAGTCGGAAGAGAGCCAAGAGCAAAACAATAGTCACGGTGGCGACCGCGGTCATGATGTACGAGCGGTCAGCCTAAAATCGGTCTACCGGTGACTGGCAGGTTTAATACGTAGGCGCCATGGCTGGCAAATTGTGATGGTATTCACGGGAATTTCTTCCTACAGCTCGTATGGTAAAAAAAAAAAAAAAACACACACATACACCTTATAAAATTGCAAGCATTGAATAGCGGCATAAAAAGCGGAAACCAAATTCGCATTCGCGTTCGTAATTCTATTCACGTTCTTTTTTATGCCCATATTTGTATTCATACTCACGTTCATCTTCATATTCGTATTTATAACTGCAATTAGTTTTATATTTGTGCTTACATTTATTTTTATTCGCACTTATGTTTATATTTATATTTATACTTATACTTATATGCATGCAGTCGTTTAAATATTGGAAATTCATTGAAAATCAGGTTTGCTTTTGAAATTCATTTCTTACTCGCTATGCTTAAAACTGTAGCTTTATATCCATTCTCGTCTTCTTCTTCATTCATGCTCTCATAAATATTTTCTAGATGAGTGTGTATGAAATTCAAAACTGTTGACAACACACAATTATACTCAATTTCTTATTCAAACTGCAATTTCTACAAAATCATTGCAAGAGAAACGAAAACACATGATATATAAAATCAAGTTCAGAGCTAACGTAATTCAATTAACATTTGTTGTTGTGTTTGAACCAAAAGGTAATAATTATTCAAAGCTTGATTGTTGCTGCTGCTGCTCTTGCCATTATTAAAACAGGACTTTTGTTGCATTGCTCGTCGCAAGTTTTTACCAAATTTGCGTCCATGGTTTCTCACTGCTAATGGGGAGCTATGCATGAGTGCCTGCATGCAGTGTCAAAATGGTGAATGAGTTTTGTTAGTCGTCCAAAGGTTAATAGTGACAGCCAATGTGTGCCGCTGTCTGTCTGTACGTGAGTACATTATACACTCTCGAGAACACTGACACAAAGGTAACCGTACGTTTAACAATCGAAATCAATTTCATTGCAAGCAACTCAATGCGCGTGCTGTGCATATTGCCATAAACTCATTATCAAAAGACAAATTTTATAATTACTCCTGTGACGACAATGAAGAAGAAAATGACAGAATGTCAAATATCGTTACAGTGAAAGCCCTGCATACTCACATATAGATGTAATATAATTTTCATAATTTGCGAGGAAATATTTGTTCTTGAAATATTGCAAGCATTTTACTTGACTTGAAAAGCAAAGCAAAAAAGGTTCGTTATAATCGCCAATGAAAACGTGGTCTGATAAAAAATGACTTCCAGCTTCACTTCACATGTCATTTCTCCACCTACACTGCCTGGAAGCATAGCAAAAAAATATTTTTTTTTTTTTTATTAATTTTTTTATTCAATTGCAAACATGTTGCCAAAGCGGAAGCGTGACTCAAATCGCAAATAAGTTAAAAAACCGTTAAAATGAAAAATTAAATTGTATTGCAAAAAAAGCGTTGATCTAGCAAAAATTTTATTGCATTTGTTGCTTCAACAGAATGAAATGATTGAACCGATGTTTACACAACTGTTTTCACAGGAGGTACGGAACTTTTCTAAATATAAAACTTATACAGCTGTGATGATTCTTACAAGAACCTATAGCTATAACAGCGAATTGCAATAATTTTGTTATATCGCAAAGAGAAGCACTAGTGAATCAATGAGAAGCCCTTGCGAACCTTACCTAAGTTAGCTATTAATGAGCTAGAAAGTCTTATTAGAATTCTGAACACAATGGACCCTTCCAAGAAGATATAGTCGCGAACCCGTTTAAGAGCATTGCATAAAATGCAATGCGTATAGAAATGCACAACTCATGTATAACAGCAAAAATTCTTGTAGGACCCTTGTACAGGGTAATAATCTTGTCATCCCGCACAGGAAATGCGTTATTTCATTAAGAATCGGTAAGACGAGGTGTTTAACAATTTTTATAGAATTATTCATTGAGTTACAAAGTCTTACTACAATTGAAAATACAATAGGTAAGTGATTGGAAGTGAGTGACGCCAGTACTACCGCATGGGTCAGTGTGGCCTTTTGGAATATTTGATTTAAAAACAAGATTGTTACAAAGCATGCAAAGGCCCAATATTTCGAGTGGTTTAAATACCCATAACACGTTTTTCTGCATCTGCTCTAGTTTTCGAGATACCTATGATATATACGATAGAAATGGATATGTGGGAACATATACCTAGCTATAGAAATAGATACATGCAAAACGTCGACAGTTGTAGTGTTAAAAACCATAGATAAGACAAAACGAAACCCTCTTCTATACAGAGGCATGCATAAATAAACGCTTGTTCTAGAACGACTGAACAAAGGAGTTAAGGGTTAATTACCTTTTCATAAGGCTTACTTCTTTATAGTTCCATAATAAATGAGATATTTTTACAAATGGACATAAACCCGCCCCAAGTAAGCTGAAGAATCAAAGCTACCTCGACGATGTCTTAAAATTTCAACCAATGTAGCGGCTTCCATCATATCTTCATGAGGGACAGGTCTTCGGATAAACTTCAGAATATGCTTCTTTCGAAATATCGACATTCAAGCAGATTGTACGGCTTCAACTTGTTGGACTGACAGAGTTCGCCGCATAGGGGACACTCTTGCCTAAATGTAAAAGGCCAGTAAAGACTGAAAAAATCTTAACCAGTTTTCACGTCGAAAACCTGTAGGGAGAAGCTCTGCGGTTCCCAATAGTTCCACCTAACATTAGTACCTTAGACAACAGGCTATCGCCTGTATAGGCGGCCTTCTTTGGAAGGACATACTGGATAAGTAATCACACGCTTTCCTTTTCGTAACACATTATCATACATAAATAATAAATAATCATTTCACGTGACTCCACGTTCTAAACCAATTCGGTATCAATATCTCTCTCGATTCTAAATCTCTCGCTCATTCGTATTTAATCATCATCATCACACTTGGCTTTACATTCTTTGCTTTACTTTGAACACGACCGGATTTCAAAGGAAAGGATGTTAAGGTGGAGGGCAAATTTAGAGACAAGACATGGCATGTTTGCTCTCTTCAGCGCCGAAGTCCAGAAACGTCAACTGCTACAAGGCGGAGAAAGAACTATGAGGTATTCTCCCTGCTAATCCTGCAACGTCTTTGCGGTGTGATGTTTTCAAATTTGTTTCTTAACATGAGTGAATGTTGTCCTCTGCCCATGTTTTTTACGACCCACAAATTTTTAGAATAAAAGAAGAAAAAATGGGGCGCTAGCAAACATAGGCTGTCGGGTCTATTTTAAGGAATAAAGATAAATATTGAGCCCAGTAGTTTTAATAAAGTAATATATTGAACTGAGAGATATTGCCTTCTGTAGCTGGTACCAGAATGTCCATAGGACATAGTTGTTCCGAGTTGCTCGGGGATTCTTTTAATAAAGGAAAACTTTGGACAATCACTGCTTTCCGTTAAGAATTTGTCCACAATTGCAGAAGAGAGAAGAAGAAGAAGGCCATGGCGAATTCCCGCAAATGTTTTGACCTTGATTCTCTCAATACTTGTTGGTTACAACGGAGAAACTAAGTGGCGGTTAACGTACTTGCCTACATTACTCTACTTTTGCATTGCATACTAAAAAACTTATTACGATTAAAAAAGTGTTCCCAGATGACAACAAATGGCTTTTAACAATTTTACTTGGTATGCGAGTCATTAAATGACAAATAAATGTCAGAACATTTGAAATGCATGCCAGCGAAAGAATGTCAATGATATTGCACTTCACTCTTTGCTACTTGCACTTGCACTTGCGCTTTACCGTAACAATCATTGTAACGATAATTACACTGTATGCACCTTTTTGGCCAGAGTCATAAGTTCGGATTACCCTTCATGTTTACATGTTGTGTGATTTACCAAATGTCGTACTTAAACTAGCTCTTAAACTAGCTCTTAACTCTAAAAAGTCGTTATGACTCGAAAATGAATTGTTGTAAACTATTATCGGTTGCCAAACTTACGCATGTTTGCGATGGCTTAGGGGTTCATTTGCAATTTGGTCCTGTACCGGTTGTGGGTGTGGCTCTTTTTCTTTTTTCCTTCTTATTTGTTTTATTTTTACTTATACTAAGTTTTAATAATAATTAATTTAAGATTTACTTTAAGAGTCATTTGAACTCGTCTGTCATTTGTGTTAGTCGAGTTCCTGTATAAGTAGAATAAATAAATAAATAAATAAATAAATATAAGTACACAAGATATAAATAAATAAATAGAAAAGAGAAAATGAAAAAAAAACCAATTGTTGTGATTGCAATGATTTCGTTTTTGTTTCTAACGCTCAGACGAAATATCGGTAAACGAAAGAAAACATGACATTCTAAGCAATACTTCCTTTGAAAAAGACTCTCTGTTCTGTGGCGAACCAACTGAAGGAAATAATAAAACGTCGCATCAAAAATTCTCGGCTATTTTTTCCGCGGAATAGTGTTGATGCCTACATATCGAGCAACACTCATCTGGTTGTCTCAAACGAACTTGTGCTTAAAAGTTGACATTCTTTGTGATATTGATTTGAAAATGAGTGAAATATCTGAAGAAATGCGCTTTGTGATGTTTTTTTAATATAAAAAAGATAAAAACGCTGCAAAAAAAAAAAATTTGTGAAGTGTACGGTTGGAAGTGCTGTAAGTGAACGGAGATCCCTGGAGTAATTTGCTCGATTCCCTTCCGGAAATTTCAATGTCAAAGATGCACCTCGAAGTCACCGAAAAAGTCGTTGAAATTTTGCAGCTGGTAGAGCAAGATCGACAGACAAGCTGTCAGGAAATAGTTGGCAGAAACTTAAAACCATTTGAGCTGACTACGAAAAGCCGTTCGAAACCGCGGAGACTTGCCAATAACCCATTATTTGCTTAAAATGTTGCTACTCTTCACAGCAACTGCAAATGACACAACACTTAATTTTATTTTTATAATTGTTTTTTCTTTCTTTCTATTATTATTAACTTCTCTCTAGTTCTCGTTTTGTTAATTGATGACTTCACAATTGGAAATTCGTTCGTCTCCATAAGAATAATAAACTTTTTCTTCTCATAATACTTTGATGGCTTATGCCTTATGCCTTATGCCTTATGCCTCATGAAAATATAGAAAAATTCAAGAAAGTTTTTGTTGTTTTTCATTTATTAGCACTTAAGTTATCGCTCACTTAATATTAGCTTAACTGGCCTGAGAGAAGCTTTTAAGGCTATTTCAATAGTAAAGCAGGCAAACAAACAGCGAGAAAATATGAATTAATTGCGAACCAGTAGTTAAAACAAAATAAACATTTCAGCTGCCATTTAAACCCGACAGACGGCTGAAGGATGACGCAAATTTTTGTAAAATTAAAGCCAATTAATAAAGAAAACGGTTTGAACATATCTTCTCTTCATTTAGCAATATTTCATCCTTTAAGCTGTGGCAATTAATCGTTCCTTCT
>KK502445.1:15292-34476 GCA_000688735.1 Glossina austeni
ATAATTAAATCATATATATTCTATATTGTAAATGGATGGATATATATATATATATATATATATATATATATATATATATTTATATATATAGGAAATAACACTACACACCTGTCTTTGCCTCTCTATATATATTTAAATGATTTTCCTCTAATTTTTTTTTATATTTTTTTATTTTTTTTTTCTAATTAATACACTTATGTGTTCATTTGTGTATTTATTCTTATGTTTTTATTATTTATGGGTTTATTATCGATGGGTTTTATTTAATTAATTCAAATACTAAATAGACTTTTTATCCACTAATATATTCCGCAAATTTTTATAAATTTTATTTCTATATATAACACTTGTTTCGATTAATTTGAATAATTCATTTATTTGCATTTGTGTTTTTCATTGTATTAGATAATTTTCAACAACAAGCAGCAAAAAAAAAAAAAAACTAAAAAAGCAACCAAACAAATTCTCTATTAATCGAATTTACTTAGAATCGAGTAAGGGATGCCAGACTGCACATTATAAGTATTAAATAAGAAGATGACAGATTAGTTCAATTTTCTGTCTTCTTTTATAACATGAAACATCGAAAAAGACAATATTATTAAATTAATCGTTTCTATACAAACTACATTGATTCCCCTCATATCAAGTCGCTCGATATATAAAGAAAACTGACAATTTAGAATTAACAACAGCATATTTCACATGTGTCGCTCGGTGAGGATCCAATCATTTTCATATAAATTTTAATAATAAGAGTGTCTCACTTATCTGTCTTTCGCTCATTTTAATCTCGAGAACTTGATGGCTGACTTCAACAAAGATTTAATGGCGAGCGGATGGACGGATTTTGTAGACCAGACTATTTTTTTTTTAACGCTTGCAATACCTAACTGATAAATAGAAGTTCGTCTTTAAAAAGAACACCGGCGAGTAAATAATTTTTCTATAAGGAAAAAACTATATTCTCATGCGAGATAAAAGCTTAACCAAATGCGCAGTGCTATCGTTCTCATATCAATTTTTATCATAAGAGTGTCTCACTTATCTGTCTTTCGCTCATTTTAATCTCGAAAACTTGATGGCTGACTGCAACAAAGATTTAAAGGCGAGCGGATGGACGGATTTTGTAGACCAAACTATTTTTTTTTAACGCTTGCAATACCTAACTGATAAATAGAAGTTCGTCTTTAAAAAAGAACACCATAGAGTAAATAGTTTTTCTATAAGGAAAAAAATAGACTCTCATGCGAGATAAAAGCGCAATGCGAAAGATTATTAATTCATATTAAATTTTTATTCTTTTATATATCTTACTAAACGAAGGGAAAGAAATCAAAAGCTTTCTATTGATAATTCCTTTCGACATAAATAATAAAATAATTTGAATTGATAAATAAAAACATTTTGAATAGATGACACACAAATTATATTTAAAATTTATCTCATGCTGCAAAATTATAAATGATTAATGGTCGCGAGTTTTTTAGGAATTTTTGAAAAGTTATTAAAACAATTTAAAATATAGTTGGCATTGAGAACCTATAGAAAAATATATTAGATAAAAGTTCTCGCAATTACGCTACAGCCTGGAATTGATGAAAAGCAATCGTTACTGTGTCATTATCTATTTTCCACAAATTTGCTTGTCAGGTCCATTGTATACAAAATCTATGCTTTCTTTGAAATTTATATTAAATATATTAAAAGTAATTAATATTTTCACAAAGACATTTTCAGGCATATCGGGGCTTGAAGATTTGTATGATTTTTTCACAATTTTCACTGGCTTTGGCATAAAGTTTTTATGTGAAAGAACTCGCATGTTACAAAAACGAGAAACAAAGACGACTAATCTTGAAGTAACAATAAAATCTTCAAATTTTATTTTTACATTCTATTACTTTAGTTTTAATCACTTACGAGAATTATGTGAAAAATTGAAATATTATTGTTTTTGTTTTTAGTCTAAATTCATCACTATTTATTTTTATGTATAAAAATAAAATATTAAACACAGATCATAAATTGTATTGATTTCCAATTATATAAAATAAAAAAAAAATTGAAAAAATAAGGAAGATGAGCAGCAAATAAAATATTAAATAACTATCTGAGGACTGTCTGAGTTCTCTAAAAAATGGGAAATTAAATTAAAAATTTTAAATAAGCTAACGAACAAGTCTTAACAAATGCTTGACTTCAAAAGATAGTCTATTAATTAGTTATTAGCTGAACTGAAACAAAGTATTATTATATAAAAATAAAAAAAAAATCTTCAAAAGATAAGAAAAAAATACATATTTGTTGCAAGTAAGTTCTGCATAAGTTTTCGTTCGGTTCATGGCTCGTAAAGATGTTATCAAATGTTGTCCTACGTACGTACATTTTCTCAACACATTTTGTCCTCGATTGGGTTCTTCCTGTTCAAGTTATGGAATTTACCCTGACTATGAGACGATGATGATGATGATGAGGCACATTGTGGCATAATAATACACACATTTTGCGACAGGAGTTAATTTTGTTATCATAACTACAAACATTTTGGTTTTTGTGTTAAATGTTAATTGAAAGGGAAGCGAAAACAAATTTTTGGCAAATATACAATAGAAAATAATCAGAAAATTTAAGTTGGAAATTCAAATGAGTCTCAGAGGCTCACCGTGATAAGGTTAGGGTTAAATGTATTTTTATGGAAATTTTCATTCATACAAAGCATTATTTTTCATATTCTCTCACGATATTGTTTGTTTACATTTATTTGGATTTCCATGTTTTCACCTCTCAAACGATATTGTAAGATTTCAAGTCTTATCAATTTTAATCGATACACATACTAATGCTAATATTTGAAAGGTTATTCTTCAATATTTTGCACCCCTTTTAAAATTTTACAGTTACCGATAGTTGTTTACATTTTAAAGGGTTTTTTTTTTTTTTTTTTTTTTGTGCAATAAACATGAATGTGTGGTGAAAAGTAAACAAAAAAGAAAGGAAAAAACTGCAAGAAAAGGCCTTTACTCGCCCATTCCATACTCATGCACTTTTGAAGCCGCCAATAATAAACACCATAAAATGCCGTGTTCGCTTGATATGCCATATCGTTCGACAAGCACAATAATACGGAAATCGAAATGAACAACGTGGGCCTTGGAAATTGAAGACAAGAAATAATATAAAAATAATATGTTATGTAAAAGAAAATTTCAAATCATAAAATATGAACAAAGGGGTTAAAATAGTATAATATTAGGTCTTTAGGTGTCTATTAGGTGTGATGTGGTAAGCACACTGGGGAAGCTATATTACCATATTATTATGTTATAGGAGAAAATGCTAAACTCTATGGTTTAAGAAGTAAAACTAAAAAAATCAACATAATCTTAATTAGAAATAAATGAAAAACAATAATAACATAATTCATGTAAAAGCAAATTAAATTCATGGTTAATGGATGATTAATGAAATAACGAATGAATGAAGAAAAATAACTTAAAACGTAGGGGGCTTGGTGATGGACTTCACTAACGCAGCAAAAGAAAAAAGCAAATATATATTTAAAATTGGAAACAAAATATATATATATATATATATATATATATATATATATATATATAATTTCCAAGTTTAAATCAATTGGGCTTTATTTCTTGTGGGTTTTTTGTTTTCCTTTTTGCTTTATTTATGAATGGGTGGATATACATGCAAAAACCCACATAGTCTCATGCGAATTCCCACAAAGTTCAAGTCCCATCCCGAAAATACTTAAGCGAATTGAAATTAAATTTGAGAAATTGTCTTTTTGCACTAAAATAATTGTCGTCATCATTTTTCTCGTTTTTCTTGTGACATATTCTGTACGCCATTTGCCTTTGTTGTTGCTTGCTTAAAACCTACAGCTGATGATGTCAAAATTCGGCAAAAAGCCTTATAAAAAACGTTGAATCATTTTTCATTCAGACCCAAAATCTTAAAATATCTCAAAACTTGAATACAAAAAGACAGGAGAGACGGACGGACGGACGGATAAGCTTAAATCGAATCAAAAAGTGATTTTGAATTTATATTCAAATATGGCCTAAACTATTAACTAAAATGAAAAAGTTGATTTATTGCAAATTAAAGGCGAGCACAGCCCTGCAACAAGATACAATTATTCATCAAGGCATAATGTAACAAGTGAACGAAAATTGATGCGATCCGAATCATTTTCGATAGCGTTCGTCCTTGAATCAAAACGCGCCAGTATATTGAATTTCAGCAAAATATTCCAAAAATTGAATGAATACACAAAGGCAAAGCAGACGGACGCAGGACGGACAAGCTTAAATCGAGTCAAAAAATAATACTGAATCGATTGGTATAATAATAGTTGGATCTATCTCAAGTGCTTTTGGGTGCTTTGCATATATCCGCGCAAAAAGTTGATATATCTTTGCGTCACCCCGTTGTAGTGGCACAATACTGAAACACTAATTAATTGAGAATAAGAAAATTCTTATCGATTTGAGAAGAGAACTACGCACTTGAAAATATGAATGAGAAATATATTTGTTTAGTAGTAAAATGGTGCCAGCATTGAAATTGTTTATCTATTTGCTTTTGATTTTTATGATTTAAATGAGACGAATGAATGAGTAATAAAAGCAAATGAAAAAGTATAGTTTATTTTCACAGTTACTTGTCCATATATTCAAATCATTACATACAGTGTATGCTTTCTATAAAAATGTATTCTAAAAAATATGCGCCGTAAAATAGTTCTCTTATTATTAATTTTTATTACATCTCTATATATGAAAATTTATATATATATATATATATATATATATATATATATGCATTTGTAGTCTGGATGGTAGATTTGTTCTCGCGAAGTAAGAGAGACCGCTTTTAATATATCGTTGCTCTTCTATAATGTCGGAGCAGTAGTAGTAGTAGTAGTAGTAGTAGTAGTAGTAGTAGTAGCAGTTATGCCAGATATTGAAAGAGTTAGTAGATCTTAACTCTCTGCTCCACTCTATGCTTTTGCGTTTCTATACTGAGTTCACTATTAAGTTCAAGTTCGCTTTCAAGCAGATCGACAATAAATAGAATATATATAATAATAAAAAAAAATAAATAAAAATAAAAATAAATTTGTCTATGATTTTCAAATTTTCCTAAATGATTCTATTTTTAATATTCGCGAGCATAATTGAAGTTATAATGCTTGTAAATAAATTAATTAAGATTTGAAGCTTATTTGCTCTGCAACGAAAAGTTTTCGATGCGCAGTGTCATCTAACATTGAAAATATTCACAAATTCAAAAAGTAGGTCACAGTGTCATCATAATCCTTTTGAAAAAGAAGTCCGTGCCACACTCGCTAAAAAATTCCCCCATGGAAATTAGGACATAATGGAGAGAGAGCAAGAAATGAATGAAATTTTCACAAGGAACGAAAGCTAAAGTTTCTTAAGAATTTTGCAAAACTTTTTGTTAAGTAATTAGAAAGTGACTTTCCATCTTCCATCTTCATATCATATCGTTATGTCTACGATAATTTTGTTAGTATTTCAAAGAAAACGTCTGCGATTCTTGCGAAAGAGGTAAAGAAAGGTGGTTTGGCAGCTGTAAAATTTTTATAAATTGAAATTTATTCACATTTAGGTCACTGGGTCAAAATTTTATTCATTTTCATAGTTGTTTTTTATTCCATTGTTATTCTAATAAGAACGCATTAATTAGTGTTAATAGCAATTTTGAATAGTTGGAGCAAATCATTCATTGTCGCGGACGAACATGGATGAAGCCATTAAAGTCTATGAGGGATTTTTAACATATCGTCTCGCCTCAGAGATTTTTGTGGAATTTATAGCAAGATTTTGCCCTAATTATAGTCTTAACATTATCCTGTCGAATCAGAGAGTGGCAAGTGGCAAAGTGGCTAACGAGTATCAACGAAGACAATAACTAATTTTGAATGAATGAACGAGAAAAACGGACAACAAAGAAAGGAAAGGCGATCAATATCTGAACGATCCTTTCTGAACAAATGTCATAGCGCGATTTATTTATGGATATAATGGTAGCTTGAGTGATTCATTGAGCTGGTGAGTTTTCGAAAATGTTAGACTTACAAGAGCAGTCAAGGAAAAACTGTAATGACAAGGAGGGAAACCAATTTCAACAATCACAAGATACCTTAAGTTGAAATATATTTTCATCGGGCCGCTCTTGTACTTTCATTCTTTCTAAATAATAGGCTTGTTTAAAGCGAAAGATCCGCCTGAGTGACCGAGTAGACGAAGGATTTCCACTAACAACTCAATGGTCGTTGGGTCAAATCTTCAGTGGGGTAGAGTTTCCAATAAACCTGACCTAAATATACATTCGTCGGACATCTGTTGCACTTTCATTCTTTCTCAATCATCGACATTTTTTCGAAGAGAGATCCGCTTGAGTGACCGAATAAACTAAGAATCCCACTAACAACTCAAAGTTGGTGGATTCAAATGTGCAACGAGGTAGAGTTTTCAATAAAGTCGACGAAATATATATTCGTCGGTCATCTGTACTGTACTTTCATTCTTTCTAAATTGTAGGTATTTTTCAAGAGAAAGATCTGCCTGAGTGACCGAGTAGGCTAAGGATCTTCATTAACAATTCAAGGGTCGCGGATTCAAATCTGCATTGAGATAGAGTTTTCAATAAAGCCGACAGCTTCAGATCCCAATGCTTTAAGATTTTTTTACCCTTTGAATTCATTACTTTCGCTAAATTAATTATAATAATAATAATAATAATAATAACAGTAATATTTTAGAGAGAAAACTGTGGCGAAAAATTGCAATAAAAAGCTTTACGAGAAATGATCAATGAAAACTTATTGTTATTGTTGTAAAATTTAATAAAGTATTTTACTAATTTTTAATAAAATAAAAAAATTGTCTGAAAATTTGGAAAAACATATGCGGTACTTGTGTGATCCATTACCACCTATCTTTACCGAAATACGAAACAGTGCGCCGCGATCTAACTCAGTCTATAATAACAACAATAATAATAATGTTAACTTTGTAAAGTATGTTATGAAAGTTAATTATATTAATTTTTATTATAATTTATATATAAAAATTTTTCCTAAATTTGTCCTAAATGTACATATTTACTTACATTTACAGGGGCTGGTTTTCTTTCTTAGGGTTTGCATATTTTTGAAAAAATGTTTGACATCCGTGCGCTGCAACGCTTAAAACGTTTCTCCTTTTTGTCAAATAAAAAGCTTTAATGTGTAAAAGGAAGAAAAAATTAAAAAAAAAAAAGAAATAAAAGAAAAAAAAAAAAAATAAATAAAGGAAAGGAAAGGAATTAAGAATTAGTAAGTAATGCAAATATTGTTAAAATAAAATGTACACAAACGACCAACCTTGCCGTTAATAATTTGAAGTGATGCGGAATACGGCAAATGTTAGAAAATCTTTTTTTTTTTTATTTATTTATTTATTTATTTTTTTTTCATTTGATTAAACTTACATTTTGTTTAATTTCTAACGTTTTGTTTTGTTTGTTCTATCTTGGATGTATGTATAATTCTTCCCTCCCTCCAAAAAGAAACGAAAAAAAAATAAATGAATAAAAAACACTTTTTTTTTTTTTGTTTTTTTTTTTTTTTTGTTTGTAATTTGTACGGTCAATCTTTTGTGAACGAATTATTTATACATAATAGGTATACAATATTGGTGTGGGTGCAAGGCCTTAAGAGGTCACCGCGAGTACACACTGAAATATGATGATTTCTCTCGTTCGACAAGCGTGAGAAGTTTTTAATTCACCGGCTTTTACACGAGTGCCAAGCAGCCAATAGAGAATACAGCAACATTTATTGATTTTTCACTTGAATGAAAAATTACGTCTGCTCAGTGATAGCAGAGATTATAGTAAAAATTTTCTTGGACGTATTTATATTTTACAAAATTCTAGGAAAATTCTTCTTAATATTGAATGAAAGAACGTGAAATATATATATATATATATATATATATATATATATATATATGTATTCTGTTAATCGTCGTTTGTCTTAATAGCGATGCATTGTTTAATGGAATTATTAAGACTTTTATTTATTTAATGAACGCATTTTTTATTTTTTTTATATTTTTTGTTTTTGTTACAATTACTTTTTATTATATTTAATAAAATTGTATTAATTTTAGGAATTTTGCAATGAAAATTTTTCTATTTAATTTTAAATGCATATTATATAAATACACACGCGCACACACACACACATATATATATATATATACATATATACACACACGCATACATATGCAAACATGCAAACACAATTTGTTTAATATACGTAAATTAAACAAGTTTTCATTTTAAGCTAGGAATTTGTTTCAAACTTTTTTAGTTTATTATATATTATATTAAATTTTATAATTCGTTTCTTTCAATATTAGATTAAATAATTTTTCTTTTTTCTTTTATTAACGAGTCCTCCGCCCTTAATGCTTGTTAAATGATTGAAAATTCGATTATGGCAAAGGATTCTGATTTAAGATCGTTTGACGTTTGCTAACATTTTGACAGTTGCATATACGTACCTATTGTAGATGCTAACAAAATTTTGAAAAAGATACCGTTAGAAAAAATTACTCAAATATTGCCATATGTTATCGATTATTAATTATGCAGTAATATAATATGGCAACTCTGTACTCTTTTTCTCAAACACTTGCATAAAAATAAAAATAAAAAACAGTATTGTTGCGTATATGCATTTTGTTGCTGTAAAATTAGTATCGTGTGTATTTTTTTGCTGTAAATGTAGTGCCGTATGTAGTTGTTGTTGCTACCGTGTGTACTTGGTTGTTGCATTTTGCGCACATGTTTATTTGTTTACATTCTTTAGAATTGTTACTACATCAGTTATATACCGTAATTTCACATATGTATATATATATATAAATGATAATATTATTATTATTATTAATCTTTAAAATCTCTTTTACTAACAAATTTGCTTTTTTAAATTTCACTTTCGCATCACTTCTTCTAGTTTACGGTTTATTAAGCATTAAACGATAAAATTGTTTCCTTAATTCAATTTCATATTTTTAATGAAAAATTTTGCGAATTGTATATATTAATAATATTAGGTGTTTGCAAAAGTTTTGATCATTTTTTTTGCTTAAAAAAGCATTTATTGGTACAATATATATTAATTAAAATAGTTTCCATCGTTTTGCATAACGTTTTACAATATGTTTGGCAACATGGCGATATCATGTTGAAAGAACTTATATTGGTTTGGCAGTGATCCCCTCACCGACCAATTCTCGCATTTTTTTAACTTTGCAAACCCGCGTGTCGCTGCAAGCCTTGCTGCACCGATCTGAACAAGTGGTACTCACGAGCCGCCACGAGCCGCCACGTCTAGTGGGTACGCTGAATGTGGCAGAACTTCCCATTCGATCTCCATCAGCGTATCGTGAACAACAACAACAAACAACAATTGGCAAAAATGGCATTTTCAGTCAACTTGCGAGGTAGCCGTTTTTTCTCCTTTTGAACCTCGCCCATCGCATGTAAACATCCAGAAACAATTAATTGGTTAACTGCTAAACTGTTCGAAGATTCTTCGAGCATTTGTACTGGATTTTCGGCCAATAAGTCTTGCAATTCATGGTCCTTGAACTTCTTTGCTCCTCTCGACCGTTCTCTGTCATTGACTTTTAAACCGTTGAAATCAAAACCGGTAATTGCGATACGATGGGCCAGCATTGTCATAAGCTTCTGAACGTGTTTGACGGATTTCGGCAACAGATATTTTCAATTCAAACAACAAAAATAACGAATGCCGAAAATGGAATTTTGAGGGTTTCACGATTAGTGCCGCTATACGCTGAATAAATCAATAATTTTAAACAGACAACTGTTATTTTATGTAGAGGAAGGTCAATACTATCGAATTCAACCGTTATGTGCGCGGGTATTTCCCATGTCTTCATCATTTTCACTTCTAGAAATCGCTGATCAAAATTTTTGCAAATGCCCAATGTTTTAACTTTTGCGATATATTTACAAAATATTTAAATATTAAACAAGCTAATTTTGAATAATGCAAGTTACAAAGAATCTGATCAAAATATTACTATATGGCTTTGAGAAGCAGGTTAGTTTGCTATCGGAAAAAAAATTTACATAATTATTTTAAGCCATATACGCAATAACTTTAATCGAATAAACTCAATATGAAGCTAACTATTAAGTAATATACTTATTCGATATGGCAAGACTATATTTTTTCTTTCCTAAATTTCATGTAAAATACTCTCCTCAAATTAAAGAACCAAGGTGATTTAAAAAGAGTGCTTTTTATTAGATTGAAAAAATTTTATACCAATACAATTTGTTTCAATAAAGCACCTATAAAGTTAATTTACAGATAAAAAATGCAATCATCTGGTAGCTATTTTTTACATATTGTTTTCAAGGCGTTGCCATAGCAAGTAAATTTTACATTAGTTTTTTCAGTAAGACCAGTAAATAAACTACCGAGCTTATCTGGAGAGAGAATGTTTGCATGGATGAGACATTTTGGGAAAATAATCTCTTGCTAAAGTCTCTCAATAGTCGAAGCGTCTCTGTAGCAGAGCTACCAAATTTATTCGCTGCACATTTCTTACGGGCGAGTTTTTGACTTTCCTCTGCAGCAGAGATAATTTGCTGTGCGTTTCTTATGGATGCACTTTTTAACTTTTGTGAGAGTAAAAATGAGTTTGCTGTGCACATGAATAAAATTCATGTTCGAGTTCGCGGTTGGTGAGGTGCACACATTTACAACATACCTGCTCGAGTTCGTGAGTAGACGTTCAAAAATGTTACGAATATCTCGAATTTTTTATTTTTATTTTACGCTCAAAAATTGAATTTCGTTGTTGTTGCAAATCCTATACCGAGTGTATTTTGTATGCAGCAACTCTTCCATTCATATGTTCAATGCCTGTAACATGTTTTGTGGGCCCGTACATTGATTTTCACTGTTAAAATATATCAAGCTCTCATTTAAATCTGATTCGATTTCAAATCAATTCGTATTGTTAATTATCCGATTTCCATTTTCTTCCTTTATGACAGTATTCTAATGCTTCCAATACTTCAGAGATCTGCGTAATTTTGTATATTTTTGAATGGACCAGGTTGGGTGACGGCTTTTAAATTTGCGACAAATTTGTCGCTAAAAATAACAAATGTCTACAACGGACTTAAAGACCTTGTATTAAAGCATTCCTTTTTCAATGCAGTCCGAATATACAAAACCCACATCAGGCCTTCATTAGGGGACTTTTTGGAATATTCTAAGAGAAATTTGTCCGTAAACCTCCCAATAAATGTGTATGGTCACAGAAGACAGATGTCACAATAATCAAGGGATACTGAAATTTTTTTTCGTATATTCATTATTTATACTACACAATGTTTGAAAAGTCACGTCATAGGTATCTCTTGCGTTCATTGAAAAATTATATGGAAACACGTTGAAATTGGTTGTTAGCCTTCTGCCGACATATACTGTTGACCACTTGGCTACTGCCGGTAGTATTTTCTGTTCTTTATAGGCGGAGCTTTCTATGCACTCTTCCCCTTTATTACAATCTATTTTTCCGCCAACGAAAACATCATCAACATTACCATTATTTTCTCATCTGTTAGTTTTGCTACCATTTTTCGAACAAACTTTTTTGCGCTACGGATATTTACTAAAAACGATGATTTTGATAAATGGAAGCGCACATACTCTCTCATAAAATTGTAGCATTTATGAGAATGCATAAGCCATCTGCCTTCGCAGTTATATTTTTGCTAATAACTTTCGAGAAGACCTTAACATGTTTGTTGGTTGAGCGACCTTCATACGTGTGATAACACTCATAACACATTTTTTTTTTAAAACTCCACTTTTTTCTTTAAGTTTTTCATTTTCTTTATTAAGCCGTTCATTTTAATTTCTTAAAATTACAATTTCATTTTGCGGAAATTCATCTTCATTACTTGCATTTGGATTTTCTCTTATTGTGTCGCTCTTTCTCGGGAACTCTATTGAATTGCGATTCTTTCCCTCATTCGGGAACTGAATTGAACTTTGATCGTTTTCCTCATTCGGGTATTCTTTTGGATTTTGATTGTTTCCCTCTTTCGGGAAATGTATTGGATTTTCTGATATGTTTAGACAATTATAACCCAAGCTTCTCTTTAATCGTTTGGATGTTGATGAGATATTGTCGTCTCCCTTTCTATTTCTTCCACTTGTTTTTTTTAATGGGCTATTTCTTTTTATAAGTGCTTAGATGGAGTGTTGCGGCCAATACAATATTACGACCGGTATATTTTATTTATTTTCATAAAAAGCGCTTATTGCAAATATAATAGTTTTCTTTGTTATTTGAAACAACTATTATGGTTAGTCATTTTAGCAATCTATTTGCAGGAGTTTTAAACAGATTTACGTCTATTAATTATATTTGCAATTCTGCACTGCACATTTTCTTATATACACCGTTATAAAATAAAAATATTAAAACTATAAAAATAATAAAAATATTAATAAAGATATAATACAAAATAATTATAAAAATTTCTAAAAAGGTTTTTATAAAAGGTTTTAATTTTCACTCTTTCCCGAAATAAATAATAAAAATTATTTTTCATTTTGAAAAATTTAAATTTACGCTTATTGAAAAATAATAAAAGAAAGAAAAGAAACATATGTTTAAGAATCAGGTGTTTCAGTTCTATAATTACAGATATGTTCTGTACTTCTTCTTCTTTTCATATTCAAAAAATCAACAATCGAGTATTTTATTGCCATCTCTGCGTTTTGTGTGTTTTATATTAAATAAGAAGAAATAAAACGAAAAAACTTATTGTGAACAACAGACGGCGTTAACGTTATTGTATAAGTATGCATTTTATAAAAACAGTTTGTTCAGTTTAGTTTGTGTTGTTGTCTTCGTCACATGTCACATTTATCGGTAAAAGCGGTTGCGGTAGACTTTTAGAGGTGTATTTAGCTTCTTGAGGTGAAGCTTGCAATACATATATTCTGAGAAAATATAAAACTCGAATCGAACGATAAAGTTGTTATTGTCGCGAGAGCCAATGCGAAATAATGAATGCATTTAATAAATAAATAAATAGTTTTTGCAAGATAATTATATCCGACAAATTAAATATTTTCGAACTTTTAAACGGTAAAGATGTGTAGATTTCTTCGCTTGTTCGGTCGAGTTACGTTCGCAGAAGTTTAACTGGCGGTAAACAAAGTAGTGCAGTTAACGTTCTTGGTATACAAATTGTGCGAATTGAGAAGGAAAGATTATTTTTAAGCCGTATTTAATTCAATTAAATAAAGGTGGGAAATATATAGATATATATTTATATATATATATATATATGTGGTGTTCTGTGTATGTATTAAGAAAAGGCAAATTATTGTTGGTTGTTGCTTTTTTGTTTAACCAAAAAGCAAGAATTCGTTTGCAAAGTACAAAGTGATCGATGCAAGATCTCTCGTGTTACATGCAATGATTGAAGGCAAAGCAAGCAAAATGTTGAAAAATTAATGAGAAAAAGAGAAGAGTATAGATGAGGGGAGAGCAGAAAAAACAAAAAAGATTGTAAAATTTACCAACTGGATTCTTTTGTGTTATTGTATTATCCGATTAGCACGTACATAACAATAGTGCATACGTTTCTTTTATGTTTTAGGTTTTATGCTTTACGTTTTCAATGTTTGAACGTTTGTTGTTTTCTTAAGTTTTCTAATTTAAATACATTCTTGTTTTCATTGACAAATAGTGCTCTATGAATTTAATTTCAAAAAAAAAAAAATAAAAAATTGTAAAATTTTTCAAACTTTGTGCATTCTCGAATTATCTTTCAAAACACAGAAAACACAAGCATATAAATTCCAAAAATATTTTAAAACAAATTTATTTTGTTTTTCTCCACATTTTTTTTTCTCATGTTAATTTCTTTTGCTGTGCTTTTCTTGTGTGTTCAAAGAAGGAGATTTTGAATGCAAAAAAAGAGAAAAAAACCAGTCCTGGCGGCTATAAAACATCATCTCACACAACAACGGCAAGAATAATCAAACGATTTCAATAAAAGAGCGTTCCAACAGCCACAGTAACAAACAGATCGTTTCTTGTTTCTTTTCCTTTTTTTTTTTTTTTTTCTTTTCTTTTATATAATAAAAAAAGCCGCAAAAAACTAAACAAGAGTGAAAAAGCAATTAAAGCGAAAAGCAAATAATAATAAATAATAATAATAATAGTCATAATAATAATAATAATAATAGTAATAATAATAATAATAATAATAATAATAATAATAATAATAATAATAACAATAAAGAAAAACAAAAGCAAATTCTCGTCACAAGTAAATAAATAGAAAAAGGAAACAATTGTTTTTGTTTTGCGAGTGTGTAAAATTTCTTTGAATTACGAACTGTTAAAATAAATTTTAAAAAGTGTTTCGATTTTTTTCTTTAAAAACCAAGAATAACTGCAACGCCTCCGACAACATGAATAAAACCTGTGCCAGATGCCAAAAAATTGTCTATCCGATCGAGGAGCTTAAATGTTTGGATAAAGTAAGTGTGTTGTCCCTTTCACTCTTTTAATTATATATGTGCTTATGTATCCTTATGTGACTTGGCTTCTTGTTGTTTTTTATTTGTCCAATTTTCGAGTTTATTTCGAGTTATATTAAATGATTTTTAAGCTGTTACGCCAATTTTTTTTTTTTGTTATATAAAATATAACGAATTGCAAGATTAATGAGCATGTCATCATATTGAAAGTTTCTGAGCTATCACAATGACGCCCATCACGTTCTAAATCCATTTGAATAGTTGCCCTTATATGCAAAAATTCAAACTGCAAACTGTTGTTCCTACGGCAATCGGTTAGTCGCGGAACTCTTTGAAAACCTATACTGATCTGTTTAGACGAATCGAAAGATGGGAAATATCATTGGATTTTATAATCTACCGATGACTATAGTTGGTAGTTGATAGGGAAACATTACATCATTGAAATGATTACACATTTGAGAAATGATTAGCACGTTAAAGCACAATGGAACAGTGGATGTGGTTGATTAACTAATTTGTTAAAATGTATTGCTCTTCGGTAAAATGATTTTGATTGTATGAGTGTGCAATGCAATCGCTTACTTTAATATTATCAGATCATTCTGTCTGGATTATAATACCATTTTCAACTGTTCGAAATGAAAATCTAAAGTATAGCGTTTCTGTGTATACTTGAAATGAAATAAAAGCTTTTACAAAACCGAAACTTGTCGATGTCTTCTAAACAATAAAGACAATGCGACAAACTGTATGTAGTGTATATTATGATTGCCAAATTCATTAGTGAAACTTTACAAAGCTCTCCTCAATGTTGTGAAATGAGAAGCTGTAGCAGTAGCTACCGCTACCGAGCGGTTTTAATGACAGACAGATAATAACATATGAACCGAACATTAAAGTGCTCTGCGAGGAAGTAAAAACATTTCCATTTCACTCTTTTTGCAGAAAACAACAACAACAACAACAACGATGTTCTTATGTGTGTTTATGTGTGTTAAGTGTGTTTGTTAGCTTCTCGCAATGATCTTATAAATAGGCTTTTAACCTGCTGTGGCTGTAATGCTTTAGAGAACGAGTTCATTTGCAGAAAATCCGCGTAGAAATGACGCTTAAGTATGAATGTAGAAATTTTCTTGTATAGCTTGTTATGGGTCGAACAACTGACTCCATAATGATCTCATTTTCGAAAACTTGAGTACGCCTTATCTGTGGCCGCCTATTGGAATTTTGCGAAAAGCTTTTCAAATAAATATAATCAAATTTTCATTGTAGACGGATCCGGTCTACGTCTATATATTAATTCCATTAATAAAACGGTGAATCGATTTGTAGCTATAAATCGGGCAATAATTTCAGGTATTACGTTACGATTTTCTGGATGTTACAAATGATTTAAGAAAAGTGTTATCCTATGTTACCCGCCATCCCACGTCGACTGATGGTGGGTAGAAAAACAAACAATAAAAGGCACTTTCAAAAGTTTTCAATAGTTTAGAATTTTTATTGTTACTACAATTATTTTTAACGTCAATGAAATATTTGTTGTAATTGTTTTGTACGGTATTGGACAAAGAGCTACATAAACTAATAGAGTTAACTTTAAGTTAACACTAAAAGGAGCATTTGTTCGCCCTTAAGAGCGAATTTTGGATACCCATCAATTAAAACGAATACATTAAATGTATACGTTAATCAGGGTAATGAGAAACTAGGGCACAGACAGAGATGAACTCTCGAAAGGGCCGAGTTGATGGATCAATTCTTTTGATTATTAAATCGAAACGAGTTTATAGAACATCGGTTTATGTCATGTGCTGTATGTATTGCTGGTATCTTCATAATTCCGACATTTATTGAATTTTCAAGTCCTAACGTCTGATATAATGAAGCGAGAAAATTACTAAACTACAAAATTTTATAAAAAAATTCTTCAAAGACATAGCATTGCAATCATTTGATTGGCCAGAACGAGACGTTTAAAATGTCTTGATAAACTATATATATGCAATAAGCTTTCGATCAATACCTGTCATTGGCTTAAAATACTGCTACGATTTACTTAGAACGGGCTCATCATCTTTCGTTCTTTTTCAAACCTTAATTATCGTTCCCATCCAAAAGTATAATTTATTTTTCGATCTGTGAAAGCTGCAACAACAGCCAACATACAGCCGGACGTTTTACAAATGCAGTGATTAATACAATACGAATCCTGTAAAAATACATTGATTGATATAAAAAAGGAAAATATATAAAATTTACTGAAATAAATATGTCGTTATTGTTACAATATAATATATATACGTATCATAGTTGTTGAGACTAAAATTGCTTGTTTTGCGGTATTGTTCAGGATAGTTTGGAAGTTTGTTTTGCTTTAAGCATAATTTTAATTTATATTTTTCCCGACGATGGTAGTCGATGATAGGATATTTATGAATGTAAATTTGAATTTTATATATGTAAACTTTTTTTTTTTTTTTTTTTTTTTTTTTTTTTTTTGTGTGAGTTTTGTGTGAGTTTTGTGGAATTCGAAAACTAAGTCAAGTCAAAAGAAAATCGTTCGCAATGCAAATAAGCCAGCAACTCGCCCATTTTCATCTATATACATACGCCCAGATCTTTTTTTACCCGGTAGATAAATTTCTTCGAAAACCGTGCAGAAAAAAAAAAATCGAACAAAAAGCACATGCGACATATGCGACAAATTTGGGTACACGTGTTTCACATTTTTAAAAAAGTCATGAATAAATTCGAAATGCAAAAAAAACCGTGTAAAAAAAGTGATAATGAAATCGTTTATACATGTAACGTTAGCGTGAACGACAAATTTTGGAACTTTATTGAAATTATTTATTGCACCCCACGAACTGAACACAAAATAAATTTTGAATAGCGAAAATGCTGGGTGCAAGCTCAAGTATAGCGAGATAAAGAGAAAAGTAATCGTAAAGTTCTGATCACGATATTCTTCCCCCTAATGTATTTTGTTGCTGTATACATAAGTTACGGCTGCAGGCCATTGTCAGCAAGAGAATTAAAAAAGAATTTTTTTTTTTCTGGAAATCGTGTAAAAAAGACCGTGTAAAAAAACTGGATATATATATATATATATGTATTAGAGGGACCCATAACTAGTCAATTATTTTGCATTCATAGACAAAATGTTTTTTTGAAATGACATTTTTATTTTTTAATCGTTTATCTAATCACCGTCGTTTGCGATGACTTGTTGCCATCGTTCCTGCAAAAGTTCGACGCCCCTCTTCAAAAAGTAGGGTGGACGTGACATAAAAAATATAACTCAAAGTGCGTTTGGACATCGGATAAGAAATTAAAATTTTAATTTCGTAACGAATGCTCCAGTGACCTGAACAGATGGCAGTCCCACGGTGCTAGGTCTGGAGAGTGTGGAGGGTGCGGTAGGAGTTCCCAGCCAAACTGCTTAGTTTTCTCTTGAATAATCTTCGCTGCATGCTGGCCTTTTTTTCTATGAGTGCGGACTGTAACCGTTGTAATTGTTGACAATACAGGTCAGCCGTAACTGTCTCCCCAGGTTTCAATAATTCGTAATGCACTATATCGGAACAATCCCACCAAATACACAATAACATCTTCCTCAGGGATAGGGTTGGTTTAAGGGTTGGAAGAGGTCTCTCGTTTGCACATAACCATTGTTTCGATCGCTTTATGTTATCATAAAGGATCCATTTTTCATCGCCAGTTACGATTCTAGACAAAAATGGATCTCTGCTCAGTTTGGTGAGCATGGAATTACAAATTGTTCGCCGAAGATCTTTATTGGCCTCAGACAACAGATGTGGAATCCAGTTACCTTGTCTATGTACCTTGCCAATTTCTTTTAAATGCTTTTGTACGGTGGACCAGGTAGACCCAAGGCTTCTTGATAGTTCCTATATAGTTAACTTTGCGTCGGACTTCACTAGAGATTTTAAGGCGTCGTTATAATTGAAATAAAATAATTGATTAATTATGGGTCCCGCTAATATTTACAGTGAGTTTTCTCCTTTCGTGACGAAAGCGGTGACTTTTAGTTCAAAAGCGAGAAAGCATTGATCGAACAATAAACGAATGAATGACGATGATTACGTTTCTGAAATAGATTTGAAGGAAATGCAAATCTTCAATGCAAGCGTCCAAGAATGGTTGCGCAGTTAATTCACGCATGATGTTATCGTTATGTTCAAAGTGTACCTTAGCTTGACTATTTTACTCTGACTCTCATATAGACTCATATAGCGTGTAATTGCGAACATCAATTTATTGACTTGGTGTCGGTTGTTTGTTCGAAAAAAACAAAATTGATCACTTCTGGTGTTTCTTTGAATGTCCATAAATATTTTCCAACTACTACGACATTTTTACGAATTCGGAAGAAAAAAAAAAAAATTAACTTTACAATCGAAAATTTAAAACAAATTCTTTGGTTAACTAATTCTCTTTAAATGCTTCACTCGTGAGTGGCGGTACATCCTATGCGGAAGGTACACTTTTTTCTTTTTTT
>KK502445.1:36420-48457 GCA_000688735.1 Glossina austeni
ATATATATATATATATATATATATATATATATTTATATATGTACACATATGTACATAATACATAAATATATGATTCCTACGCCCACCATCGTGGGGATAGGCTTATTTTAAGTTTGCCATTTTTCGTTTACGAAACTCTTTATGGAATACGCCTTAAGGATTATGTACTATCTTGATGATCGGGATTCTTAATCGATTGAGCTATTAGCCGGTTTGTTCGTTCATCGTTTGCCCGTTTTTTTTTAAATTTTAGAAACATAATTGCAATCGCTACGATGGATGCGTCAAAAATTTGTTCGATTCTAGCCATTAAATAGCGTACACCACTTCGCTTAATACACTTAGTTATGCATATAATGAGTTTCTAGAATGAGGCGTTGCAGGAATGATGATTGGATATGTTGTCCAATACGAATCCTATTCAATGACTTTTCTTTTTGGTCCAAAACACGTCGATGTACGTGTGAGTTCATCAAAATTTCCTCTCTGTAGGTTTGAATAGACGAAAACGAGTCAGACAGACGGAGAGACATGCGATTCAGAGTCACTTTCTGAACGGTAAAATATATAAGATAGGTCTACCTCAAGTTTTTCTAACCAGTGAGTGGGCAGATGGACAGACAATTGTTATAATAAAAGATAGATTTATCGCAAGTCCCGTTGGTTGTTGTATACACCTGCACAAGTGCTGTAGAGTATAAAGGTGATAATAATTTTCATTTTCAGGCGAAATGTGATGAAATACCTCACAAAAAGCATAAATATATTTATTAAGATATTTCATGATTGATATGATGTCATTACTTAAATATAATAATAGAGTGTGTGTGTGTGTGTGTGTGTGTGTAAATCAAGAAAAATAATACCTATTGCGTAACTGATTTTAAGGTATAAAAAATTTATCAAAAAAAAAAAATTGTCGGAAAATATTATTTTACACTAACTATATTCTATTAACTATAATTCCAATTTAAAGAATTGCATCGACAGCAATCATCAAAGCAACTTTTATGGATATCTCTCAAAGTCAGTCGCCTTTTATTTGGTTTCTTTAAGAGTTTTTGTTTTCCGCCTTCACGTGTGCATCTCGAGACTTTACGCTTTGCGAAATGACAGGAAAATATACAATTCTAGAGCCGAGCTCGTAATGAACACCAAAAACTTTGTCCCAAATTTTTAATTTCTTAGCAAAAGCATTGAAAGATTTCGAATCACTCACAGTATCCAACCTTCCATTCAACGTTGTTCTCAAAGCGTATTAGGGCAAATAAAAATCAAGAGACAAAGAGATTAAGTTGTAAATACCCGGCAGTAGTCAGTCAGTCATTTCACATTTAAAATCTTTCCGGAACGTTTGAACAAAAACCCGAAACTTCAAGGAAAAAACTTCTTTCTCTCTCTCTCTCTCTCTCTCTCTCTCTCTCTCTCTCTCTCTCTCATCTATCTGAAAAATCGACAGTGGCTCTTACATATGGACGAGTGATCCTTGAAAGTGAGATTTTCGTGTCACCCATGCCTATGTGATATTTATTTGGCGGAGGGTGTGTAGAGAGCCCTCTACACATATCCATCTTACTTTTAGAAAAGTTTTAGATGATGATTTATTGTACCTTTCTATTTCCAGATACACACAATATCCCTTGTCGACAAAGGTATACCAATTTTGTCATTTCGATCTTTCGAAAGCTTTCAATTGATTTCGTCATGTCCTGGTGTGCTTTTAAGATGTCTTCTCTAAACTAAATTCTAAAATCGAAAATTGAATATATGTTTGATATTGAACATGGTCCTAATCGGTCCAAAATATTTAGGTAAAAAGAGTCATTTTATTCTAAGTGTATTTTTTTTTCAAATTTAATTAAGAGAATTAAGAGGAGGCCTATTTTCATTGAATTAGTTATTATATTAAGTAAAAAATTGAATTAAAAAATATTCGCGTTATTGAAAGCCCGTCTTAAAGCCTTATTTTCTATATATATATATATAAAAGTAAAACAAATCGATCAAAAGATATTTATAAGATTAAGATCATTGATAAAGAGCGAGAGAGAGATACATTTGATGTGAGGCGTTGGTAACAAGTTGAGGATGGGAAAGTTTAGAAGCGAACTGTAAATGAATGGGCGTGGTTGATACAGCATATGGGTGGAATTTTGTCACACATTTGGTTACTGTGGTCGACATCTTTTTTGATCAACCTAATTTACACTTATTCGACTTTTTTAGTTAAGAAGTGATAGATGCCCAAAAAAAAAAAAAAATAAATAAATGGGAGAAAATTGTCGTACGTGTGTTTGTAGGTAATTTGTTTTATAAGTGAAAGAAGGCCACATATATTAGATGTAGGCACACGCTTACATACGCACACACACGCTTACATACGCACACACACACACACACACACACACACACACACACATGCATACATACATACATACATACATACATACATACATACATACATACATACATACATACACACACACACACATACATACATACATATATATGCGTATATATATATATATATATATATATAATATAATATATATATATATATACATACACACATACACAGACATACACACATACACAGACATACACACATACACAGACATACACACATACACAGACATACACACATACACAGACATACACACATGCTCGTGCATGTATACAAAATTTGTCAATCTCTATCGAGAAATATTGGCTACATACTTGAAGAGTTATGCGTGTGTGTGTGTGTGTATGTATTGTAGTCGGTAGTTTCTATCACAATGTAAGCAAAAAGAGCACACAAAACATATAAATTTTTTAAAATATTTTATTAAGACTAACAATAATAAGAATGGAAGTTCATTTTTTCCCGTAAATTTAATTATATTTTACCTCATGTTTAATCATATCCTGTTTTCTTTACGTTTTAATGCTTACTTCTTTCATTTTTTTTTTTTTTCTTTTTTTTTTTATTAAGGAATAGATGTTTTCAACCAATCAGGTCGAACTCGGAAATTTTTCTTATAATTTTAATAAGCACATAACTTGAAAACATTTTGCGTTTCTTCCAATTACATGCGTGAATTATGTTTTGGAGTAGGTAGGTGGGGGCGTGATTTTCAATATATATCACATTTATTGAGGATGTGTAAAATTGTAGAAATATCAAAGTGAATGCAGTAGAAAGGGATAAAATGATCCGAAATTTGTGTTAGACAAATAACGTGTAAAGCAAGGGCCGAGAGAGTTTGAAAAAAAAAAAAACTTTTTAGTTCTTTTGATGGATATTCACCACTAAAATGAATGGCGAGACAAATGTCTTCTTTTCAAGGAAAATTGTTTCTATATTACTAAGGGAGATAATTCCTTCATACGTATCTATATGTAGATGGAATTTAACTCAATTATCGTCTATACATAGGTCGAATTTGCTTAATTTGGTGAGGCATACAGGGGACAGACAAAATATTATGAATACTTGCTAGTGTAGTGTACAGTTTTGTTGAATGTTGGCAGCACTGCTTGTCATAGCACAATTTACGTGGCAAGTCTGTTCGGTTAGAACAAGTGATCGATGAAATGTGTGATTTCTCAGACATCGAAAGAGAGCGAATCGTTGACGCTCGGTGTGTGACGAAAACAATTAAACTTTTCACAGAAATGACAGCATACGTAAAAAGGGAAGGTGAAATAATAAGCGAAACCCAAGGCCAACTGACAGAGATCGATGTACCTTAAAAAGGATTCTGTCCATGCAATATAAAACTATCGCGACAATAGTGATAATAGGGCGGGATCTGCACAAAACTAGCATTTATGAAAGAGCTGCAATCCCGAAACCGTTTGTTGTATGAAACCAATGCCAAGCTGCGAAGAAAGTGATGCCACGATCATAGGGCTTTGACCTGAACGTGGTATGTTCCGATGCATCATCGTTCACTATGTTTATGTATGAAGAATCCCGAAACAATTTTACCGTCCTGCCTGCTTGCTTGCTACTACATGTCGGACATGAAGAGGTCCCATTATGGTATTCAGTTGGTATCCTCACGATCACATCACTAGCCGGATGACTCCGAATGGACATCTTGACATCCTTAATGAGTAAAGTTTTTGCTCAGGTTGACATATTGCGATCAAACCCAGCCATATTCCAAGATAGTAACGCATCCATACATAGAAGCATACAAAGTTCACTCTTGACTGCAGACCCATCAGAATATTGCCAAACATGTCTCCTGGCCAGCATAATTTCGAACTCTCAAAATAATTGAACCGTTATGGGCAGTTTTAGAGCAGCTAGTGAGCAGTAGATTTCCATCTCCAACATCATTGAAGCAATTTTCATACGGTTTAATGCAAAAGTGGGACAACATTCCGTTGGTAACTATTCAGAGACGCTACGAAGTGTTGGAGCAAATGGTTGTTCATTTGCTTTATTAATAAGTGAATATTGCCTCCAAGTCAGATGTTCAGGTTTATTATTTTATCCCTCCTATGCATATACAGACAATCAATTAATCGATTAGGTCAATAATCAACCGGGCGATTGATTTCATGGTAATATCCTAATGTAGGGTGCATTAAACTTAACTATTGTTGTTATGAAGCGAATTCTTTATCATGAAAATTCTCATATATATATATATATATATGTATATGTATATATATATATATATATATATATAAGTAAACATTTCTTTTTTTTTTTTTGGTTTTTTGAAGTGTGGACACAATTAGATTTTGTTTTTATACTCCATTAAATGGATAAAAGAATGAGAAAGAAAAGCGGCCAAAATGAAATCATGTTCGGTTAGACTTGATTATCTAGGCACACTCTCTCTCTCTCTCTCTCTCTCTCAAAAGGGTAAAATATTCAAAAATTCTACGATCCTCGAAATGCGAATATGAAAAGTACGTAGCAATGAGAAGGAAAGTAACGCTTTTATAGGGAATGACGTAGTGATGTTTTTGAATTTTTGAATTAATAGAGAAACGAAATTATGTTTTGTGCAATCATTTCTTATATCATTTTTGTTAAACTAAAAGCAAAAAATTATTCATTTAATTATGTCCCTGTCGTGATCGCTTATTGACACATAAAACTTTGTTTGTTTGTGTGTGTTAGCGCCTTGTTATTCAGAAAGGGCCAATTTTTGCAATTCAATTTATACGAAGTTTATTAGATCTCTAGAAAGGCGTTCACATGAAAATCTCACAAGATTTCTTAATGAAATATTTGCGATACTTAAGAGGATAGAATCGTCTCCATAGTAAGTAACTGAACATGCCCTATACTAATCCGTAACATGTTCAACATAAAAGCGAAATGTAATGAATGAAAAGTATGCACGAAAATAAAATAAAAAAAAAAATAAATAAATAAATAAATAAAAAAAAAAAAGAAAACAAGAAAAATGGAAAGGAAAAGAAAAAGAAAAAGAAAAAGAATTTTCAGCCCAGTGGAAAGAAAATCAAAAACCAACTTTATGTGAATAACCAATGTATGAATGTGTCAGTGTGTGTGTGTGTGTGTGTGTGTGTGTGTGTGTGCAGTATAAGAATATATTCGATCGTTTGTGTGTGCGAGTGAGTTTTTCAAAGAAAAAAAAAAAAAAAAAGAAAAAAAGAAATCATTCTTTGTATATTCTTGTATATGTATGCATCTGAATGCGCTATACTCGTACACACACACACACACACACACACACACACACCCATATCATACATCTATACACATATTTTACTTAAGACCACTGCAATATTTAGTAGTTTGCGTATTTTCTGAATATAGAGCTCTGTCAGTAAATGTAGACAAATGTGTGTAGATATATATATATATATATATGTGTGTATTTGTGTGTATAAAATGCAGACCATTCGTTTGCTGGCTTCTATTTACTTCATCCACAAATGGTGTGTATGTTAAATTTATTATTTCATTGTTAAAATATGTAGCTGGAGTTAGGAGCAAAATCGTACTGTGTAATACCGTAAAATTTCATCATTTAGATCCGTTCCAAAGTTATTCAAATCTTACTTACATTCCGTCCGATCTTCCCTCTATAAAAATTATGACACAGTACTACTTTTTTTCGTTCCATTATTCGGCAATGGAGTGGGGAGGGGGACACACTTCATTGTCATCGTACATTCTGGGAACTGAGAATTTTGGAAAGATTTGGTAAACTCTTGTTTAGCAAATTCTTGCGGTGAATTTTTATGTAGTGCAGTTTAGGGAAGAGAATGTCGTCAATCTGTCACGTCTCGTATATCGTATCGTTTTTGTGAATTAAACGTAAAAATTGGAACAAGAGTGTTTTGGTCCTCCCTTTGTACTATATTTTGTGTGAGGTGTTTGACATTTTATGCAATCACTCATTACGAAATTTTGATTAGAAATTAATGAAACAAAAAAAAAACTCAAAATGGCAACTACTTTAGTGGAAGAAAGCACCCACCTCACGTTTGTGAACAGTTTGGGCTAAAAGATTTTCGTTTGAATCCATTTACGATTAACTCATGACTGTTTCGAGATCACATCTCCAAGCCCAACCGCGTACGGAGAAAGGCTCAAATGAGCAGCAGTAGGCGTGAGTGCGTGTTCAAAATCCTCGATACTTGTACACTTTGAGGCAATTTGAGGTGAATTTTTCTTTAGATACTTGTAAATACCTCCAGGGCAAATGTTTCTACAGATTTAAAAAATAGATACACGGAAGTATAAGATTTAATAGCACTACTCGACCTATTCGTCCGCCTAACGCAAACTAATGCTATCTACAATAATATCAACAACAACTTGATTACACGCACTCGTCCCTACGTGTTTGGATGGACGAATGGATGGATCTGATCCAGCTTATCAATGAAGATCCAAATTGTATTACTCGCTGGTCCCATTTTATTAGCTAAAACTTGAATAGTAGTAAAAGTAAAGCCATAGTTATTTTACCAATTGGTTATGATCTCTATTCCGTGTCTCCCTGTTAAGATGCGGGGCGAGGAGATGGAGTTCCTTGGTTATAAGCTCAAGTTGCGTATGAGTGCTGGAGGTCATGTCAGAAGAACAAGCTGTGTTTTTCTTCATCTTTCTTCTGTTCACGTTACCATTAAACTGAAGGTCTGGCAATTTCTGTCTCTAGCAGTAAGTTTGCAGGTTGTTATTAACATGGGTACCAGATAAGGTTTTAATAAACGGAAATATGAAAAAGTATCTCAGTTCTCGCTTAAGATTCATGATTCTGATCTCCAAACGTACTTCAACATTAGGGACCTACTCAATAATGGATAAGCTTATCCGCATTCGAACACCATTATTATTAAGAAACTAAATGAATGCGCTATTGAATCGCGGTGCTCACCTTTCGAGCAACCTACCTATGCCAGTTTTTTTCCATTCTCAAGACGAGCATACGAGAATAAGCAGTACTTTACCCTTTACTCTCCCATACATAGAGGACGTGCCTTGAGCTTGTCAAATACATTTATAAAAAGTAGTTAATCTTCCCGGTGAATACTGAATTTTTTTTTTTTTTTTGTGCCACTAAACATGCCTCCAATTAGGTTTGTTGCTAATAATATGGGTGCTCTGATGACGGATAAAGGTACGTATAATGCGAATATATAAGAAATGCATTAATAAAATTTGAACGGACACCATTCGACCATTGTTAAGCATAGATCTCTTGATTTAGCCTTTTCACGGAACGATATTGAACGATATTTGTACATTTTATTTTTCTTTCCCACTACTGGCTGAAGTAAATTTATTTTCGTAATAATATCGACTTTGGCTTAAAAAGAACTTTTCTACACGGCTATAGCTACGTGTCTGTGTTTGTCGGTTAATGCATAGAAATGCAATAATAAAACGTTTAATTTTTCATTATTTGCTGTGACAAACAAACATGTCGGACAGGAAGTGAAGGAAAGAAATAAGTTTTTGTTTCGTAACGCTGTCTGTCAGTTGGGTGAAATTTATTTACCTCAACAGTGAATCTCTTGATTATCCTACTCGTTTGTCCAAGTCAGTGTTCCTTAAAGTTAGTTAAGTAATTTGTCAAATGAAAGTTAATTAGCCGTTCAGTCGATATTTTGCTTTCAAAATTTTATACAATTTTGGTAAATGTTTGCAAAAAGTTTTAGTTAGGTGCGTACATGTTGCGGCTTTAGGCTATCGGTCTATACGGATTTTCTCTATTACAGCGAATCATGTTTATTGTCATGCCGTGGGAGATATAAGTAGCAACAGCAGCAGCAGCAGCAGCAGCAGCAGCAGCTTTTCTTCATCTCAAATTAAATTCAAATTACAACAACAACTCTTGTCACAATCTCTAACAAAACGACAAACGCATATATTAGTTAAAGTGTTTGAGATTCTTATGCTGAATAACGAGCCCGCAAAATTCGTGGTATTCATGACGATGAAAACGAATTAATGCCTTACCGTAGCCAGCAGCATTCAAATAATTGGCTCTGCCTCGATCCTGGAAACTTTGATGTTCAAGACAAGTCAAGCCTTGGTCGACCAATCGTTGATAAAGTCTTCAAAAACAAAACAAAAAATTTTAACTATTTACAGAGGGCGAGGCATAAAAACAATCTCGAAATTGAAATATCATATGAATTAACTGCGAACGACCTAATGCTTCAAATAGGAATGTCCGATGTGCTAATGGTTCAAATAGAATGTGATGCAATGCGAAGTGGACCGCATATTTACAAAAGCCAGAATTGATGAATGAAAACGATGTCGCCGTTTTTCGTCACGACAATGCCGGACTATGTGTGTCTTTTTTTACGACTTGGAAAAAATTGATAAAGCTTGGNTACACCTTTTCGGATCTTGTCCTTTCATTTACAATGCCTTTCAGCCTTCGCGTAAAATTTGTTTAACGGTATAAAGGTGACTTCAAAGAGGTGTGGCATTTATTACATTTTATAAAGTTCAGTTAAGTTCATTTGAATTTTGATAAAAAAACACTAGACACTTACCTCTTAGATATCTGTATTTATGGATTCTGTCACGCGTGTGTTAGCACATTGCAACTGCATTATTAGCATTGTAGTGTACATCTCTTATCTGTGATGGGGTTAGAAATTTAAATTAACGGCAAAAAAAAAAAAAAAAAAAAAAAATTGAATTAAAATTAAAACTAACCTCCATTACTGCTCATCAGGTTTTTTTTTGATGATTACTTTTTTCTAGTCTATATGACAGCGCTCAAGCATGACAATTGTTTAGCAGTCAAGCCGTAATATAAGAAACATAACAAAGACAGAGGTTTTGGTTTGTCTTCTATTTTATTTGGTCTTGATTTTAATGTATTTCACAACTTTTTAGCCAACCGACAACTTCGCATTACTCTCATTAGAGTTAATTCTCGAACAAATCGAAAAAGTCGAGCATTTTCAATATTTTTCCAACCGATTTCGTTACATACATGTTCGGTACATTTCGTTTCAATATCAAATGAATTTGTCGTGACGCCGGCTCGACATGGATGAAATTCAGAAAACAGAGATTTCGTTCATGCGGTGGTCTTTGTTCAATTTATAGTAATTGGGGATTTTTCAAAAATATCGGTGAAATTGAAAATTTTCAATCTATTAATAGCCGATATATAATGTTTTATATTGCTGCTAGTGCCGATAGGAACGATATGATATTTTTCTAAAGTTTAAACCGTGTACTGAAAACAGCTTATCGTACGAAGGTCTGTGTCTTATCTTTGGTTTAATGAGACGAAGGAAACCATAGGCAGGGCCATAGTTACCCGTTCGTTAGGTTAGGTTACGTCCGTCCAGTTGTTCGTTGAAGGGTAAGTACGTGCTGTTCTTTTAGTTGTAACAGTACGAGGAGTGTCAGTGAGCCAAAAATATAGAAACCCTCCCACATCTCACGAACTAGGTAGCGTAGCGAAGGTGCAAACATCGGACTCATGCGCCTTCAATCCTCCTAAAGTGGCACTTTCGAGTTGCCCTAAAATTTAATGCAGTTAATAGTTTTCTATAGGCAGACAGCAACGTGTGCGATACTTTCAGCATCGTAACAGGCGCAATTCTGCAGCACAAGTTATTCGCAATTCAGAGTTCAAAAAAATCCGACATATGATTTTATCTTGATTTTAAAGGATCGTAAAATACTCGGAGTTTTCACAACCCACGATCTCGAGTGAAGTTTGCGAATTTCCATAAATCAGCGACGACAAATGGATTTTTGACCTTTTTCAATATGTGAATGGATAGCAAGCTCATGAGACGGTAATTTAAGGTACTCTTTTTTTTTCACCCAAGGCGTACGTGATTAAGGATTTACGACACTTGCGTCAAATTCGTGTTCTGTTAGTATCGCATACGACATGAATAAAAATTGTTATGAAAATCAACGTGAGTATAGGCGCTAAAGTGAATCGATCATTAAATTAATAAGAAGAAGAAAAAGATTTTAAAAAATAATCTATAAATTTTTGAGGTTAACTTCTTTTTTATATGAGTAAAACACGAGCGACGAAAGTCAGTTAGTGATGGATATATGTTGCGTTATAGTGTATATCCGACTTATCTAATTGATGGGACATGTGCTGCAAAAATGGCTTCACACATTATCGTATCGTATCGTATCGGATTGAGGCATTTTTCATACGCAAAAACTTGGGGGGGGGGAAATTATGATGATAAAAATGAAATGATTTTTGAGCGGAATATTAGAGAGCGCTTTTAACAGATGGCCATCATGAAAATGTCATGCTGATCAAGAATTTCTCTTATGAGGTCGCTGAGGCGCATTTCTAAACGCAATTATAAAATCTATGTTGATCTCTCTCGCTCTCGCCCTCCTTCGGCCCATTCATCTTACGTATGAAAATTAACGTGTTTATTATTAATTTTCTATGCGTATGTGCACATACATACATATATAAAGTAAGTAAGTGTGTTTGTTAATGATCTTTTACCGGTTTTGGTGCAGCTTTTCATTTGCTTTTTCTGTGTTACTAAAGTTGTTGCCTTATGTTGTGTCCATTAGGTTTTGCTTTTTTCACAATTACGATTTACTGTAAATTTTGTTTTTGTTGTTTTTGTTGTTTTTGTTGTTATTGCAATAATTACGTAATAAAATAATAGTAACAAATCTGACTATTAATTTATCACTTAGTGACCTCATAACCGCATAAAATGCCGTTAATAACCATCATAATGAAAATATTTAATTATGAGTTTAAGCCTTTCCTTCACATCATTTTAAATGAATTTAAATTCCTGCATCGAATGTAGCTAAACGTTTGACTGACTAGCGCACGTAAATATAAAAAAAAAAAAAAACAAGTTTATTTTCAAAAATTTTTAAAACAGTTTGCACAATAACGTATTAAGTAAGGCTGGCTTGTGCAAAACAAGTAAAAAGAGCAAAAGTAAAAAGGCCGATATATGTTAGCTGTGCTGGCCTGGCCCTCATTATCATATAATTTGAATTAAAAACAAACATTTCAACGATAATATTATAACCTTAAATATTATATATATATCGTTCGTTAGTATGTTAGCAGCGATACAAAAAACCAATGATTGACATTTAAATTTAACAAAAATTTTATAACAAAAACCTAGAATTTATATATTCATCAATATGTTATGTCAATCAATCTCTCCGTCATAATCAATCTCTGGCACCATTGATTTCCCAAATTTCCTCCTCTGCAATTTCTCTATGCAAAATATTCTTTGCAGAGTACACATACAGATCGGAGAGCTAACTAAATAAATGATAGTAAAATACCTAACGATTTATAGAGAGAGAACGATAGAGAGAGAGAAGGATGGAGAGAGAGAAGGATGGAGAAAGAGAAGGATGGAGAAAGATAAGGATGGAGAAAGAGAAGGATGGAGAAAGAGAAGGATGGAGAGAGAGAGAGAGAGAGAGAGAAAGAGAGAAGGATGGAGAGAGAGAAGGATGGAGAGAGAGAAGGATGGAGAGAGAGAAGGATGGAGAGAGAGAAGGATGGAGAGAGAGAAGGATGGAGAGAGAGAAGGATGGAGA
>KK502445.1:54777-83035 GCA_000688735.1 Glossina austeni
AAATTAATCTAGTTAACCATTAGAGATAATGAATGAATGACAAGTAAATAGGAAAAAAGGCCATTATATATATATATATATATATATATATATATATATGTATACTAGAAAACATATACGTGTTTCATAGAGAACGGATAACACACAAACATACCCACACACACACACACACACACACACAGAGGGAGAGAGAGAAGCACAAGTCGAAAAATTATATTCACTTTGAGGCGAATTTTAGTTCACCTTCAGTTAAGGTAAACATATACACATATCATGACAGCCGGTCTTCCATAATAATTGGTACAAATTTTTATGTAATTATTACACTCACCACTAAATGTATACCATGATACCCATTATATGTATACATATTTTTGATTAGTACTAAATACTTCTGTTTATCGTTTATCGTCGTTTATCCATAAAAATTACAATTACGATCCCAAAACATTGTCTGGAATTGTGATTTTATACACCTTTCCCATTTTTTTTTTATTTTTTTATTCTAATCATTGTTGTTTATAAAAAAAACTGATCAAATTCTCCTTTCACCTTTCACCTTTCACCTTTCACCTCGCTAAGTTATGCCCAACAGATGATCAAAATTTTTAGTTCAAATTTAAAAAAAAAAACCGATCGAATAAATTCAAAAGTTCGTTATATTGGAATGAAGCTTCTTGCGTCGATAAATTACCAAATGATTGGGTACACTTTTTTCAAGTTCGTAATTTGCCTTCAAAAAGAGTGCTGCCAAATTGACTTAAATATCCTTATATGCAATATATGTAATGTATAAGAAGAAGAAGAAGAAAATTTGGAATTGAAAGGAGACAGGTTTTGCGCCGACAAGATTTTGCGCCTACAAAACATCAAATTTTCACACATATAATCATACAATTTTTCAGAGTCGTACGCATCACTATTTGATAATAACAATTAACTTCGTCGTATTGTATACGCTTTTAGGCTCAATATTTTCTCAAATACCTTGAAGACTAATAAAAAGTTCATGACGCCGTCTATTATAACTAATGCAATAAGAAAATTAGTACACTTGCAGCACCGTCCTCGTCCATCCAGTGGTTGTTATAAAAAAGCGCCCAAATGCTAGTGACTATGTAGTAGTAGTAGTAGTAGTAGTAGTAGTATCTCTTCAAAAACCACTGCCAGGAAATAAGTCAGAGAGAGAGAGAGAGAGAGAGAGAGAGAGAGAAAGAAAGGGTGACAAAGAACAAGATAGAAAAAAGATTAAATTATTATACAATTTACCAACACTCCGATACAAATGCATAATTAATGCCTGTTTAGATGTGTGTGCATGCATAGGCGTACATCGCCAACAACCAGTTGGTAATTTTATGATTTTTTTTTTTATAGTTATGGTTTATTTTTTACTTTTTTTTATTTTTTTATTTTTTTTTTTTTTTTTGCTGAATTAATTAAAAGAAAAAACAACAAAATTCTTTTTCTGTTAATGAGTCATTTCGTTGAAATTTCAGACCTTATGACTAGCATATAGTGTACGAATGTGTTGTAAACACATCTATAAGCAAATAACAACATCTAGCAAAGCAGCAGCAGCAGCATCAACAGCAGCAGCAGCAAAACCAGTATTGCAATGTGTATAAAGTCATGTCCTTTATAGTTGTCGTTTGTTTGTTTGTTTGTTTGTTTGTTTGCTTTTTTTTTCTTTTGATTCTATAAATGATCATAAATGGAATGTTCTGTATGTTTGCGTGTAAAAGCGTGCAAATTGTATAGATTTAAATTTATATACATATGCACCCATACGCTTGCGATTCGAACATTTATTTGAAAGTTAATGTTGAGCTATTTTAAATGAAAGTCACGTTATATCAATCGATTCCATTAATTTAAAATTCTCAGCTAGAGTAGTAAGAGATCAACGGAGAGAGCAACAACCGATTACACACTTCCCCCTTAAGCTTACGAAATATTAATTTGTTCCAAAAAAAAAAAAAAAAAATAAAAACGAGCGATTTACACCATAATGCGCGAGCCGTTTAATTTTTGTTTTTTTTTTCTTTTTTGCTTTGCCATTTTCTTCACTCTTTATAGTTACATTTTATCTTTTATTCAATGAGAAGTATGAATATGTTACTCTTTTAGCAAGAGAAAATTGTTTGGCGAAAGTGTCCTAATGTTTTTAGCAATTTTGGTTTGGCTTAAACTCTTTTCAAATCAATGCGACCGTAAAAAATGTAAATGACTTTTTACAGAGTATTTCACTACATATATATATATATGGATATCCATCCATTCGTTCATCTTTTCAATTCTCGCTGTGATAAAAAAGAAAAAAGTAGAGTAAAGAAGTTGGTTGTAAAATACTCGTTTTTATCGTTTTGACATCGGACGGCAGAATGAAAGCAAAAAAAAAAACCTAAAACGAAAAATCCAAGGTTATCGCAACTAAGATTTTCTTAGAATACTACTCTCGCAGATAAAAACAAAATAAGCTCAACTTGATATAGTAACGCTTTTTAGCGTCCACTACGACTAGTTTATCTCGTATCGAACCTTGTGAAAATAACCTCTTTGGCCACAAAGATCTTGGAAAAGAGCGAAAAAGTTTGCCAATGATCTGTGGCCACTGTTTCTCAAAATTGCCAAACGAAGTCCAAAATAACAATAGCGACAATTGAACACGTTCTCTCGCACTTAATCGCTTCCCACTTCCCACAAAAATTGTATTCGATGATGGATTTTCGCCGAAATTATAATAAATATGACGCCGCGTTCTTACTTGTTGTCCTACATTTTTGATTCCAGGGAAAGTGCGAGAGACGCAGACGCATTTTGATTATTTGAATTATTAGTTAGAAAAAACGTCGCGTAAAAAATATTATCACTTGTATATAAAATCCACAATCTTTCACTCTTCCCTCTTGAGAGTAAAGTGAGCAAAACTACTTAGCTATAATTGTTAATCTGCTAAACAAAGAGAATGTCGGGCATGTATTATTACACAGGTATTATTATTGTCTTATAGTGTGTGTGTGTGTGTGTGTGTGTGTGCGTAATGTCGTCATATATCAATCATGAAATATTTTAAGAAATATATTTAGGCTTAAAGTTTAAATTATATATTTTGATACTCTACACCATTTGTGGCGCAACAGTATATTAAATTTATGCGGGCATATGCGGACAACATTCAGAAGGACCTAAGCTAGACTCACGTGTTGTTATACCGATTGCCTTTCTGTGTGTGTCTGTCCCTGAGATAGACCCATCTTTAATTAAGGCTCTGTCCGTTCGTCTGCCTGCCGAATTTTCTTGTGTTCAATCTACTGGCCGTAGTTTTTAAAATGGAATTGAGAGAATTTGGTATAGCGATGTGTTTTTGCCCAAGGACGAAAGCTATTGAGAATGGTTCAGATCAGGCCATTTTTTCGATCACTTCCCTTATAAGGCAGTATATTGGAAAATCGCTCTTTGCATAACTCTAGGACTCATGGTGTAGGGCATTTAAAGCCCCCTCGCCCACACATCGTGTTTTGCAAGAATTATACTTTTAAATATGAGTTTCATACTATATTCACAATATGTATTCTTTGGTGTATATTTTTTACATAGAAAATAAAATACACAAACAACATAACCTAATAAGGAAAGAGAAATTTATCAATGTCCCATCTAGGGGTGAATTTCAAATTATCGGTTTACCACTACTTTTCAATTTTAATCTAACGAAACTAAAAAAAAGGAAGAAGAAGAACATACTATGTAACATACTTCATACTGCAAGAATGGTAAGCAAAAAGTCGGTTCAGTTTTTTTTTTTAATTGAGAGTAGATCCAAGAACAAACAAAGACTTTGTTGCATTTCAATTGAAAGAAATGTTCGTTGTGCCAAACAAAGCTTTGCAGTCAAGATGAGTTCCACTCATCCAAAATATATGCTTAATGCGGTTGTCTATGTCAACCGTTATTATGCAAACAATAAGTAAGAAAACACAAGTGTATGTGACAAATTTTGGATTCTTACCAATTTTTCTTCTTTTTTTTTTTGTTTTCGTATTGAATTTGTAGTTATATCACATGACCAAGCAAGACACTTCACCCAATAAATTTCAATAGACGACTTTCTCAACTGTTTATGCGAATTGTGAACCGTTACACCTAGTACAGCTCTATGTGTACGTATATACACATACATGATATTACATATTTATATATATATATATATATATATATGTGATTCCCTTAATTAATCCTTTACCTTCGAAATTTTCAAAAGTAACTGATTTGCGCATAAAAATAATAAATTATAGTTGTAAACTGTTGTCGCTTATACCCGCCATTGCAGGATGGACGTATGTTCATTTTGTTTTTTCATAATTTAGGTATCACCCAAAAGAACGCCTCGGAGACACTCGATCAGCGTGAAATTCTGAATTGATTAAGCCATGGCTGTCCGTCTGTGTGTCTATGCTGTGTTTATTGTTGGCACTTGCCTGGTCGCAAACATGAAGATATCGAAACATTGGAAGTTTTTGCCCCCAGGTTGGTATTGAAAATGTGCCAAATCGGTCGGAGCAGAAGCCCGCAGTGGAATATGAACTGAATGCAACTCTGTTTTTCTTAACAAAAATTTGTGGGTTTTTGCTCGTTACCTGGAGATTATAAAAGCTAAAAGGCTAAAACTTTCCACATTTACTTTACGAGACACTTTACTCTCTCGGTTCAAAAATGGAATTAATCGGCCATGCCCACACAAAGTTACAATTGACTAAATTTTATTTTTTTTTCCCTTATTTTGAGGTTTTATTTATCATAAGCCAAACTAACCCGTTCACTCCGCAAATGCAGATACATTATCTGCCTAAAAATGGGTTGATTTTAATATGAAAACCCTCGATCTCTAAGCGCGGTGGATTAACTTTTTCTTAATAATGCCAGCGATATGGGTATCAAGTGTTGATTTTGATTGCAATGATAAAGAACGGCTTTGCGGATCAAATAAGCTGAAGAAACATGAATTGCAAAATTTATTGCCCGGAAATTCAGCACAAATTCTCGAGGAACTTTCGAACAGTTTATGCGGTTGATGAAACAACAAGCGATGGGAAAATGGCTACCACACGAATTGACTGAAAATGCCATTTCGAACCGCTTCAATATTGCGGTTTGATTGTGACTGGCGATGAACTGGTGGATCTACACACGGCATTTCCAAGCTCAAAAGTCCACGAGAGCCGCGCACATCGACACCGAAGCTGAATATTCATCGATAAAAAGTTGTGCTGCACATATGGTGGGATCGGCACCAGGTGTAGTCTATTGCGAGCCGCTAAAAACGCATGAGACGGTCACTGCAGATGTCTAGCGACATCAATTGAACAAATTGAAGTATGTGATGTGGCACAAAAAGGTAGGCAAGAGCGATTAATAGACGCAAAGTCAGCCTCTTGCATGACAACGCATGGTCGCGTGTTGCAAGTTCACTGAAAGTGGCCATTTTAGCCATTTGTTGCAAGAGTTGCTTAAGGATACGTTGCTGCCGCACAATTGGTAAATGCTGCGACGCCCAGCATACTTCCCAGACAAAGCGGCTTCGATGTAGCACGGCTTGACTGGGGCGCGAAAATAGACCGGGGAACGGATCGCTGCCAAGCCAATATCAATTCTTTCAATTTTTCTCAATAAATGCCTTTTTCAAGTGAAAGGATGATCAAAATACATGCATACAAGCACGCAATATATTTAATGATAAAATTTTTTAATTTTCTAATGCTACTGGTGGTAGAATAATTTACGAAGTAATCACTTATGTGTTTTGTTGCCTTTTCTATACGGGTATCACAAAAATAGTGCGTCTGCCTTCTGCCGCCCGTAATTCTTCTATTGGAATAGATTATAAAATGTTTCTTGGTTCTACGACTCACAGTATGTATGTATGTATGTGAGTAGATGTGTTGAGCCTGCCCTCCGGGCATGGTGTAAGTGAAATTTCGACATGTGCCGCTTTGTGCTTTACATTCTAGTTGATCGCAATCATTTTTATATCGCGATTATATAAATTTTTGTATGTTCAGAATATATATAAATAAAAGATGAATTCAGATCTGGTAGCGTCTACCAATGAATCATCTACGGGGACAAATAATGCGACAGTTGAATTATTATAATTATTACAATTTGCAGTAGTTTTGTTTGTGCCGTTGTTGTACCGTTACTTAAATTAAATTTCCTTAAATAGATTTCATGTGTAATTTAATTGTTAATTGAAGAAATAATAATTATTGTTACGATTTCATTATTTTGTTATAATTTTGCATTATCTTCATACCGAAGCGGAGCGTTCAAGCGTTGAAAACAAATTATATGAGATTTGACTCTGATCCGAAGTCCTCAGGGCACAATAGAGGAGCATAGAGGAGCGCTTTGTTCAAAGTTTGAAATCAACGTTTTCGCATGTTACGATCATAATTGTAGATGCATGTAGATGCATGCATGCTCCCATTGTGGCGTAGCGCGAGCATAGCAATTCAAAATGAAGCTTAATTGAGTTCTACGCAAATGTTTGCTGAACTCAAGCTAGTCGTCATGATTACAACAGGCAATAAAAACGGATATAACTAATTCAACTTCTCTATGCGTACTGATTAACTGCCCGGTTTTGGTTATCTAAAAAATATTGCGCCAATTGGAAGTGCGCCAATTGGAAGTGCTATTTAATACCGAACATGAATTTTGATTTTCTGAACATATTAACGAATGCAATATTTTTTGCTTTGATAAACCAAAGCAAAGATACGGATGTGCGATGAAAATGTGATTTGTCGAACGGACGAAAATTTTTCCTTTGCGCATTACTACAGTTTGCAGTGCATTTACCTTATCTGCTGTTCATATCATTCAACGCAAATCGGAAACATGAAAATGCTTTCACTTAACCATATGAAAAGTTTGCCGTTACCCTCGAATGTGCTCCACATTGTATACAATGTTGATGTCCATACGCATTTCAATCGTACATATATATGTTGTGTTATTACAACAAATAACAAATAATAATAATCCCCCACCATGATCGACATCAACATCATCACTGAGACAATGTAAATGCATTGCAGTCGAATTTTTAACAACTGCATTAAAATGAGCTGGAATTATATATATATATATATATATGCAAATGGGTACGTGTATATATGATTTTTCCCAATTGAGGTCATTATGCACACATATATATGGCTGAGTGACTCTTTTTTCTGTTTTTCTGCTTTTTTTTCTGTTTTTTTTTTTTTTTGTTCATCATTTTTATATACGCAGCACAGGTCGAAATATTATTTAAGTTATTATGCGGGTTAGTCTTTTCATTTTTCCCAAAATGTTTCATTTAATGCATACGCATATATGCACACGTGAGTATGCATAGCAGAAGATTAATGAAACTAGAAGATGAATTATTATTTCCTTTACTCGTACATCGTACATCAACATACATCTAAATTAACTGACAAATATATAAATCGCATTTTTATATACATTATCGATGGATTGATGGGCTACTTAAGAGCAGTGTTTTTTTTTTTTTTTTTTTTTTTTTTTTTTTTTTTTTTTACATTTCCTTGGATTAAATTTCGTGGCTTTACTTTGATTCGTAACATTCTGACCAACAGACAGACAGACAGACAGACTCATATGTTTGCTGAATAGAACTAATCTTCAAACGATACATAACTCACTACTTTTTTGGTCCCTTTGGACGGTTCTTGTCGGTGATTGTCCACCCGACTGGCCGCCACTTTGACTTTGGAATTGTAGCAATTAATTTATGTTGCACTTTTCCGTTCCAAGAGATGTTGTCGAAATGTCGAAAGCGAATTAGGTGGAAGGACGAAACAATTTCAACTGCATTTCTGCTGAAAAAATCTCGAAGAATTAGTGCATCATAAAAAAATTGCTTATCGCGTCGTAAATGTGTACGCCTTTTGTGGCAATGTGTGTTAAGACCGCATCTATAGATAGCCCCGCATGTTTATATCGTCAAATGGAATTGTGGCGTGAATATTTTAAGAAAGTTTGTTTGCACCTCATACATATCGATCGGTTTACTCATATACACATCTATACGTTTACAGGTCAATTGTCTCTCACTTCCTGTTAGGCATACATACATATATATATATATATATATATATATAAATGATTCGTGACTTCGAACAATAAACGGAAATCCCACGGGATGTTTGGGGGTGTGGCCTATAACCTTATTTGTGAAGTTTGAAAGACCAAGAGCAGGTTTGTGACGGATATGCTCCCAAAATTATAGCAGCTGAAGAAAGGTGGAAAGAAAAGACAATGAAAATCAGTAAGTGAATCTGCTTAAGTCCCATCAGAAGAAGAAGAGCACTGCTTGCAATCAGTTCCTGCGAAATATCTCAAAGTAAAAGATAGTTACAGGAACTATGAAGGGATGGTGGGTGGGCTTAGTGTGTAAGTGCAATGAAAGGTGAATCGTACATGCAAACGTATTTGTTGGGGATTCACGACAACCTCTCTCTCTCTCTCTCTTTCTATATGTTCGTTTCCCAGATGCTGAACTGTTCGGACATGTGGGTGAGCTTTCGTGGTCGATCGTAAACAAATTACCTAAGATGGTAGTTTACTGGACATCGAGAATATTTAATGGAAGTAGTTTTGTTAGATATGCGACAAACCACCCACCCAATCTTAATTTTACTAATCCCGAGCAATGCATTGGCATCGTTCGTTACGGGGCTAATGATTTAGATCGGAGTTCTTTTATATTGTTTCCGTAGTTTCAGCTTTCCGGCTGTTTGCGCCGCTATCAGGCATGGGTCTGCTCGTATTGCCTGCTTAATGTCGGTTTTGCCCGTGACTTCATCCAGGTCCTCCAACTCCTTTACTACTCCTTTGCTCGTCGAATGTTCTTGATGTTGATTGGTGCTCTATGTACACAAATATGTGTATATGTACATATACATATAAGTTTCCATACTTATATATATTGCATTATCTAGCTCCATATTTATTTTTATTATTATTTATATCGAAAAAAAAAAAAAAAAAAAAAAAAAAAGAAGAAAAACGAAAAGCAAGTCAAGTATAAATTATTGATAAATCCAAACAATAAATTGAAAAGACAAGTTGGGGGAGTTTTAACATGTAAGTGTAGATATAGTTCCTAGATATTAAGCGTCAAGGCTACAGCCGAAACTAAGAAAAGTTTTTTCGAATTTTTTCGATACCTAACCAAACGCAAACGCAAAAATGTCTATGTAAAGCTACGAGACTTGATTGCATTCGCACTTAACGCTTGCATCCGTTATTAAACGCTTATGTTATTTGCATTACATAACATCAAAAGTAAGTTGTAATGTTTGGTAGATTTTGTTAATTATCGATGAAATCATTTTACGTCAATTGAGCTGAGTTTCGAATAAGATATGGAATTAATAAGGACCGGTTTAAAACCAATGAAAAAAGTTGATCGGAGGAGTTTCGTTAATTATGTGTGACTTTTTTTGTTTTTTGAATGAGTGTAAAAAAAATCGATTGTCTGATTGACATGAGGATTGTGAACTTAAGAAAAATAAATAAATTCGTCTCAAATCTCAGACGATGTTCTAAAATCAGCAAAATGAATTTCGAGATAACAAGAAATGCACTATTTTTCTTATTTCCCCATTCCCCATATTTGATATATATATATTTTATATATATATATATATATATGTTATATATATATATATATATATGTTATATATATATATATATATATATATGTTATATATATATATATATTTTGTTTTTTTTTTTTGAATTTTGTTAACATCTTTGGTAAGTAAATCACGCCCATTATTTCTGCCAAATTCATTTAACTATTCGCAAATTTTTATTTTTCTTTTCTTAATTTTTTTAATGAGAAAATCAACTGCAACACTCGCACTAATTAAACCCATATACACACGAAGGTTATAAAGGCGAACGCGAAGAAATTAGTAGAAAAAAAAAAAAAAAAAAAATTTCCGCAAAGAGATAGAAAGTTCTATTCTAGTTTTTTTTATGAGAGAGCGAGAGAGAGAGATTAAGAAAATTAAACGAACGGATGTAACTAAATGCTCTTAAATTCTTATTTTGATCAAAGAAGTGACAAGTAGTATGTAAATACAAGGGCAAAATTACTTTAACATATCTTTCATCCATTCTCTAGCGTTTCGCTTACGAAAAGAATAGCAAACATATAGTTTTCTCTGTCTTCATTTTTCATTCCACACTTGTTTTCTTTCTCCTTAATAAAATCATTATGACTCTATAGAAATTCTCTCTAGTGCAATTAAAGAATTATAAAACTCTATATGCATTCATATATACACATATACATATAAATATACAATACTATATATTTATAATGCATTCGTTGAGCGTATAGTCATTTTTTGGTATCTATGTATACAAGTATTTATAAGTGCTTACAAACATTCCGTCCTCTTACTGTAAGCAGGTAGCTAATGAATAGCTGTGAAGCTTAAAAAACTCAATTAATAATTCATAAAACTTGTACACATACACATACACATACACACACACACACATACACACACATACACACACATACACACACGCACACATACACACACACACATACACACACATACACACACATACACACACATACACATACACACACACATGCATATATAAGCACATAGATGCACAAATTATTAAATTCATAACTGCAGTAGGCAAGTAACACTAAGTGCCAAGAGTTATAATAGCAGCAATAACAACAGCGTAATGGAAGCAACAAAGACTATCACCATCATCATCATCATCATCATCATCATCATCATCATTATCATCATCGTCATCATCATCAGTGGCAGAAGCATAAGAAAAAATATTATATAAAAAACGGTAGTAAAGCTAAGACAAATGATGTATGTATGTAAAATTGTTGGCTTGACTTCATCATAGCTGAGATACACAAACGAATCCACAGACAATAGGCAAAAGTGACATTCCATGCATACAAACGCACACACACACACACACACACACACACACACACACAGAGAGAGAGAAAGAAAAAAAAAAAAGAGAGAGAGAGAGAGAGAGAGAAAGACATATATATATATATATATATATATATATATTTAAAAATGCTCCTTTCTTGCTGCAGTAAAGATTGACAAGGAGAGATGTGAAGAGCGAGTCAGCGAGACCAATAACATTCATTGAGTTGAAATAAAAGGAAATTGTCGTCATGTCCATTGAACAAGTGTTTTGTATTATGATAGCATTGTGTTTGCTTTGCTTAGAATAGCATAAAGAGAGGAATCGTTTCCATATATATCATACATAAAGAAGCTGTGAGAGACACAGCCCAATATATATATAAATATGATGAATTTTATTATCCGCGTTCTATAGCCAAAAAAAAAAAAAGCGTAATATTAATTTCGTTAGTTCGTTTGTAGCATTCAAAAAAAAAAAAAAAAAAGCAAAAACTAATTAAAAAATAAAACCAAGATAAATGCATTTGGATTACGAGCGCGAGCATATAAATTTGTTAAGTCGTAGCTATTCATTTGCCTGTAGACGATTGAAATTCTGCGATGAAAGTTGCGAAAGTTGCAACTCTTTGTCGACTTTCGCGGATTTTTCTTTTGCAATTAGAAAAATAAAATAAAAATTACATTCGCCTTAAGATGAATTTTTCAATATCCTTCGTCAGTCTGTCCATCGGTATATGCGTCACACACATAATTTTTTTTGACAAATTTTGATAATCGTCTGTTTTACGTCATTCTCGAACTAAAAACATTTTGTATAAAGTTCTAAACGTGTAATTATTCTGGCCAATGGTCAATGTATCCCAATATCGTTGATTTTTGAACGTTCCACAGAAGAGTAGTGCTTTTCCTTCCAAACGCTCCAATGTCATAATCAGGACTTTAAAAAAAGATGAACACTGGCGTCATAGATGCAACAAAGGCAATTTTTTTTTTTTTTTTTGTTAATATCATAAAGACAGTGAAAATTAGATTAAGAATTAAGAAAGAACCGCGACTTTATATGTTTCCTCTTAATAGGCTGAATATATCAAATTATTCCTTCTCCCCAAGACAAATATAGATTTTTTTTCTTGCTTCTAGCTTTAATGGGAAAGGAAAAAGGAAAATAAATAGGATTTTAATACCCATTACCGTTATTCTGAGAAAGAAAAAAACTACATTTTCTCATAATCGATAATACTATGTGGGCGTGGTTGATTTTTTCTAATGGAAATTTATATCGCGTATCTCAAGTAGTTATATGTCCATTGCTGGCAATAGGCAAATGTGGACAGACGGAGTGACAAACATGTCCTAGAACGATTCAGATTTGATGTAGACTTAGGGTAGGGTCTAGTAATTTTTTAATATTATGTGGGCATGGTTAACTTTTTAAAGCACTTATATCCCCATTATTGCGACCACAACAGCTGGCAGTAGGCAAGTGTGGACAGATGGACTGACAAACATTTCCTAGAACGGTTCAGATTTGTTGTCAATCAGTAATGTGTAGACTTAGGGTAGGATCTGGGCGCTGCAAACCGCTGCAAGCAAAACAAAGAAATTTTAATGTTTTACAGTATTGAGTAGACATGACCGATTCAATCTTTCGACATGTGCTGCCGGGCTGGGCCGGGCCGGGCCGGGCCATCCACAGAATATAGTTGCGTGTGTTGCAGATAACGTGCTTCCTTTGCGGTATTGCAAACGTTTTGACGAAATGAATATGCCCCTCATCCTTCGCTGATTGGTAGAACACCATCAAACCAGTGAAGAACAAGTCATAATTGCTCTACTGAAAGCCGATTAATATAAAAGTGACTAATAAAAATTGTATGCCTATAAACTTTGTTTGTATAGGCACTTGATTCATTTATCTATGAAAAGACGAGAATTTGACAATTTGATGATAGGGTAGAATAATAATTTTCGGTTTATATTATGTGTAAAGATGGTAAAGATGATTATGTTATGTTATGTTATGTTATGTTGTTCTCGCTTTGTATTGTAAAAGATTCGAAAGAAAACTTGCATTTTTTTTTTTGTTATGCATTTGTTCTACATGCTATAGGCTATCGTTGAATCATTTCGATTTACACAATCTCTTTCTGCCTTAGTAGAGTTTCAATCTCTTCGATTGTTAACCAAATCAAGTAATGTGAAAAGATTTATAATTTTTTCCCTGAGGATAAAAATTGTTGCAATACTTTGCACGGAAATAGTGAACTAATTTCAGTGAAAATATAAATAAGTAGATAATTTCCTTCTCACAATAAAACACTTTACTAATAATAATAATAACAACAATGACAATAACAACATCAGCTGCTTTTGTCATTTAAGTGATCGTTCAGTGTCTCAAGTCAGTCACTCAGTCATGTTATATTGTTTCGTTTTCCTTTTAATTTTCTTTTTGTTGATTTTGTTGTGAATTTAATTGAACTTTGTCAACTTTTAAGAGTGTAAAGAGCCAGCCAGCGGGTTATTTTACATCTATATCGCTGCAAAATCACGGTATACTAATTTTATCATTCCATTTGCAAAATCGAAAAACCTACATCACAAAGTACATATATATCTATGTATATATATATATATATACAAAGTTGATTTAGTCGCTTTACTTAACTGGCCTACTTAATTAGTGTTGTTTAGTGCAATCGTTAAAATCGCAAAAGAAAGCTAAATATAGATGAAGTTTGTTTTAATTTCATTGCATCGTAAGAAAATTCTTTCCCAATATCTCTCTCTTTCTCTCTCTCTCTCTCTCTCTCTCTCTCTCTCTCGGTTGGTAGATATGAAATTTGTAAAAATTTAAATTTCGATTTCTATACATCGAACGAATATATTGGGATGGAAATAGCGAAAGCTCAAGATTCGCCTAAAAGCAAATATAGTGTTTTTGCTTTTTATTTGTTGTTGTTGTTAACTTTTCATTGTTCCTTTAAGCTCTTATAGTAGTTAGTAGTAGTACTGTTGTCGTTATTGTTGCTGAGGTTTGTTGTTTCTTTTTTCTTTTTTTCCTACAGCTTGTGAAGAGTTCACTTAATTTGCATATTTAGTTTTATATGCAATGTACTATAGTGCAGTTATGTAGATTTGTGTATTTATGTGCAACATGAGATTGCTACAAATATCGTAATTCATATATATATATATATATATATATATATATATATATAAAGAAAAGTAGTCATCAAAGTACAGATGATATTTATAACAAAAACTTTTTTTTGTTTTTTATATATGTACTAATATTTGTGTTTAGAAACACATAGATATAGAAATATATATATATATATATATATATATATATAATATATATATTTAATTAACCCCCATAAAATAGTTTGCACACTTCAATGCCACAATGCTTTTTTTTTTTTTTCTTCATTGCGTTGTATCGTTCAAAATGTTTATATGCGTATGCGAACGTGTAAATGTGCACAATAATAATGATATCATTTGTTGATATATTGATGATATCTGCTTTACAGTATGTAAAATTCGATTATAGCTTCAAACTATACGCTTATTATATATAAAAATTGTTTTTTCAAAGTCATAGATGCATTATTGACTCGTTCCTTTTCTCTTAATAGAAAAAGTTAGCTAAAAGTTCTTTACAACCCCTATATATATATATATATATAACATTTATATATTTAAGCAAGGTTTTGGATTTTCACGCGCAGAGTTATCGCGGATTATTTTGTTTTTTGCTTTTTTTTTTTTTTTCTTCTAATTTTATCTCGCATTATAATTATAATCGATTGATATCGAGCTTGAATATAGGAAAAATAGTTTTCGTTATGTATCGGCTAATTTCGAACTTCTTATGTTTAACGAAATCATTATCATGTAATCATGTATGGGTGGATGGAGATGCCTTTTACTGGAATTTCCCAAAATGTATTATGTTGTTGTGTTGTTGTGTTAGTTGCTGTTTATATCATCATTGCAAAGTGTGAGTTCGAAATTTTCGAAAGCATATTATGCTTCAAGAAATAATCAATTAATTTCCTATTGAGAGGCAAATAAAATCTGACAATATTAGCAGATATAACTCAATGACAAGATGGTCCAAAATTTTATTTCAAACTTCGAGATCATTACGAACTTTTCGCTTATCTCTTATCTGCTCTCCTCTTTCATTCTCATTATTTGCATCGCGGGAATAAATTTAATGAATAGTTTCTTGATGTGACTGATGTCACATTCTTAGTAAATGTTTTGTCAAAGCAGTACGACATATATATATATATATATAATTCTGGATTTTTGAAGTGAATTGGCGCAATGGTGTCTTCTACGATGCTCTAGAATATTCTACAATACAATATTTTCTACGCGGACACAGTCATATTTGAAATAAATAGGTAACATATATACATATATACATATGTATGTATGTATGTATGCATATGTATGTATGCATATGTATGCATATGTATATGTATATGTATATGCATATGTATATGCAACATATACGACAAATAAAATGAAGAGAATATTGCTAATTAACTGCGTTACTAAAGTTACTGGATAAGAGAAACACAAAAAGTCGGCAATAAGCTCCGAATTTGAAATTTGAAATAAATGTTGGACCGACCATCTTGCCATTTAGTTGTGTGTCTCGGCTATTAGTGTAACATTAGTGCACATGAAATCGTATGCAATTTCGGGTTTTTCAATGTTTACGCATTTGATTTATTCAATAAATTGATTCCACTTCTTCCCTTTGCACACATTTAGCAAAATACGTTGTTAATGGAGGGAGTTTCAAAAAATATCAAATGCCTTTCAAATTATTTGTAATTATGTTACGATAATGGAGAGATATATGCGAATTTATGTATGTATGGATGAAGATGTATCGGCATTATTTTTCCTTTCATTCAATTCAGATGAAATTAATATCGAGGATTAGGACGAGATCTTTCAAAACGAGTCCGTAAAGTGACAATTAAAAAGTTTGCATTTGTTTCAGTTATCTCGCACACACGCACTCCCACAACAAGCTGTTTCTTCGCACTACAACTACTGAATGCTTCAGGTTGACCTTTTTCCACTTTTGGGTTTCAAGAAAACAAAAACAAAGTTTGTAAGACATATAAAATTCCGCAAGGAATAGCTACCACCCACATGTACCTACCATGTGATGTCTATTTCACTTATATTCGCAAACAATGAAGACTGCAAAGCGAATTTTATACAAATGCTCCTCAGTCGATTAATAACAACAGCAAGCAAATCTTAAAAAATGATTGTGTTATGCTTACATGAACGCGCACATCACATCGCACAGGAAACTGAAAGAATTTCCAAACATTTACTAAAAACCTCTTCACCACATTACCGCCACTGGATATTTCGTCCAGAATTGGTCCCAATCAGCTTTTTGCTAACACTACAACTAAATGATTAATCAGTTGAGTCAGTACCACCCATCATTGAGATGAGATTGTCTGATGACATATCGTCACTGCTGACGAATCTATATGGATTTTAGATTGCATCGGCCTTCCAAAGATGCCACTAAACCATCAACTAAATCAATTAACTTGTAAAGCAATGGTTGGAATGGCACAAAATTTTGTAGATTATTTAAAATGTATATCGATTTGTTGGATCCACTTTCAGTCATCGTTTGTTTCAACGCAACTATTACAATAAAATATTTATAGTTTTTACTGACAATCCTTGAAGAGAATGATTGCATGAATTTTTATATTTTATGAATTACACGGACTGAAGATACTTATAGGAAAGGAAAGAAAAATTGTTATCATTGAGTTATCAGCGAGCTAAGTGATTATCTCCTACATATTACGACAGATTCATCAACAAAAGCGATATCTAGGCGCGATCCTAACAACGTCTTTCGCGATATGTTATGTATACGTAATATTATTAAGTTCGACCTTTCCATTCGTATGATTCCGTTAGTGTCAAATCATTTTTTTCGCATTTTTTAAAAACGTAACGGATCCATCTAATCGATCGCAAACACCACTCATGACAAATATTTATGTATGCATTCGATGAGGTGATGGTGAGGTGAGGTCTCCCAAGAGTATTACATTTTTCTTATTTTGTTTTTTTAATAAGGCCAATCATTCTCGAGAATGCTTCCTATTCGTGAAAGAGATGGGCAGAGTGTGACCGCAACCTAGTTAGTATGCCCACTCGATAAGTGAGTGTGAAGTCTTTACCGACTGATTACGCACTTTAGCCACGACCAAAGCAATCTCTACCAGAATTGAGATTTGTACCCGTGAACACTAGCTTGCTGGTCGCAATTCATGTGGAGAGCTATTGGAGACCCCAATATAATGGCCATGTTCTGCCATGTTCTCCCGTGAAATAAACTTAAATTAAAAATCCATTCATAATATTATCTGAATAAAAATAACAAATAGGAAAATTAGAATCGTCCGCGACCGAATCTTTTATATTCATTGTCATTATCCTAGGAAAGACTAAAAGAAAAGAAAAGAACAAAATTTCGATATATATATATATATATATATATATGTATGCTCTGGAACCCATTTTACTTGATACTCATACCGACGAGGATTGAGTGAAAAAACTTCATCCATTACGTCGCGATGTCCATCATATTTATATGGCTTCATTTAAGGAATGTATATAATAATTTTAAACATTCCGTCTTGTTTACGTTAGGAGTAACAACGCGAAAGCGTCAAAAAAGTAGAAAAATAAAATGCAATTTTTTATAATTTTGTACAAATGCTGTAGGACGACCCATAGAAGACAAATGAACATTTTTATCGTGGTGTCTGTTGCGGTTTATAAGTTGTAAGTAACGAGCAAAAAACCAAATTGTTCTAATTTTTGAAAACGCAGATAGGCGCAGATTATGTTGTACTGTGGGCGTGTCCGATTTCGTCCAATTTCAATACTAACCTGGGTGCAAGACTTTTTTTGAATTCTTCTGCCAAATTTGAGGTCGATTGCTGTATTTTTGCGACCAACAGAATGTTTATCACAGGTGGATAGACGGACATCATTTTAGAATTTCCAACTAAACAACAATATATATACTCTGTACTTTCACGTGTTGTAATCGTTTGAACCAAATGAATATATTCCTTATCCTTCGGTGATGGGTGGTGATGGGAGTATAAGCACATAATTTTCTATCAACACAATATATAAAATTGATACGATATTAAATTTAAATTGTTTTGCACGCAATCATGCAAACAAAGTATTTTTCAAATAAACGCTTAATCCTGTATTAAAGATTAAAATAGCAAATATCCAAAAGGGGCGTGGCATTAGTTCTTTTCTTATCACAAAATCTCATTGACAACTACTGCTACTACTACTACTACTACTACTACTACTAGTACCACTACTACTACTACTACTACTGCTTTTACTACTATCACCACCACTACTACAACCGCTAACTACTAATATATAATTTGTTCGTTGCATTATAAAACTTCTCTGCAATTTTCATAGTCAATGATCTGATTAAAAAGTTTTCGGGCGAAAGTAAACGACCTCGTTTGGTCTTGTTTGAAATGAATTTTCTATGTAGTTTAATTTCCAACATTTGGCTGCACTTAGACAAGAAAAAGAAAACCAACTACAACGGTAACAACCAAAATGAATGTACATAACAAACACATTTCATAGATAATTGCCAAAAAACCAGAGCAAAAAATTGAACCAAGAAAAATCCCCTAAAACCAACCTAAAACTGAGTACAAAACGTGCAATAACAACAATTAAAAAAAAAAAAAGAATTCTAAAAAAGCAAGAAAATTACACGCAGTCAAGCGATAAAATTTTTGAGCAGCTGTTCGTGGGTAGCAAAGTAAAAGAAAAAAAAAAATAAATAAAAACTCGATAGAGCAGTCAAAGAGGAAAGTGCAGTAGTAGTGGTAGTAGTAGTAGCAGCAACAGTAGTAGTAGTAGTAGTAGTAGTAGTAGTAGTGGGTTTCAGTTTGTGAACAAAAGTTAAAGATTTGGCTTTGTCACCAAACACAGCTGATGGTTAAATGACAACAATGACAATAGCAAACGGAATAAAGACAAAGGAACGAACTCTCCTACGAGATATCATTCTGTGCACATCACTTTGACAACTGCAGCCAAATCCAATTTAATTCTTGAATCAAATTTCAATATCTTGAACACCCAGATCAAGACGATCATAATTTCGAGAAATGGACAAATAAGGCAACAGTTCATCATAATCACTTAAATGTTTTAATAAGTGATTCAAGTGTCGATGAAAGATGAATTTGGCACTTAGTCAAGTCATGCTTGCATGGAATCATAATGCTTACGTTATACTGATATGATAAATTGCTACAATTGTTGAAAACCAACCAATCGGATTTTTGTGTAACGGTTAAGTTCTCTATACTAATCTTCTCTCTGTCTGTCTGTTTACCTATCGAACTTACTGACTTTATTATGATGTTAGAGCTACATTTGAGTGTCACTTGAAGAGGATCGGAGACGGACGCACGTATAATTGCTGGGCCACCTAGTTCGGGCGATAAATTTGTCTCCCACAGACACTGCCCAGATGGCCACACAGACATCCCGGCCTGTCCCGGACAGATCATAAGCCCTGGGCCATTATGTACCCTACCTCTAGCTATGGTCTCTCCTTCGGTCCATGATTTTTTGTCCTACAGACACTGCCCAGATGGCCTCACAGACATCCCGGACTGTCCCGGATAGATCATAAGACCTGGGCCATTATGTACCCTACCTCTAGCTATGGTCTCTCCTTCGGTCCATGATTTCTTGTCCCACAGACACTGCCCAGATGGCCACACAGACATCCCGGACTGTCCCGGATAGATCATAAGCCCTTGGCCATTATGTACCCTACCTCTAGCTATGGTCTCTCCTTCGGTCCATGATTTTTTGTAACACAGACACTGCCCAGATGGCCACACAGACATCCCGGACTGTCCCGGACAGATCATAAGCCCTTGGCCATTATGTACCCTACCTCTAGCTATGTTCTCTCCTTCGGTCCATGATTTTTTGTGCCACAGACACTGCCCAGATGGCCACACAGACATCCCGGATTGTTCCGGATAGATCATAAGACCTGCGCCATTATGTACCCTAGCTCTAGCTATGGTCTCTGCTTCGGTCCATGATTTGCAATGGGATACCCCGACACTTGTTCAAAGAAATAAAAATCCGACATATATGTCTCGCAATCAGGCACCCGTCGCTTGTAAAGAACACTGTGTTTGTGTGCACCACCAAATATTGCGCACCTGTACAATCGCAAAAATTATTAAATTAGATTTGATTGACAATAAACGCAATCTAGTCGCTGTGCGACTACACAGCAAACTTTCAATATTAGAAGGAATATTTTATGACTTGACCTCGAAAGAGGGAAAAAGTGGAAAAAGTTTCTCTCCTCTTTCTCTAAGCGAAACACTATTAAAGTTATTGGTTATATAAAGTTTATAATTACCTTAAAGTGCTCGTTAATCTTGATTGACAATGTTGTGTTAAATACATAAAATATTTATTTTAATATGCATTTCATCTTGCCTTTCCATTTAAAAAAAAAAAAAAAAAAAAAAAAAAAAAAAAAAAAAAAAAAAAAAAAAAAAAAAAAGAAAAAAAAACACTTTTTGCAAAGTTTATGCAATTAAAAGTCAAGCAATATATTGCGATTTGTGTAAGATAAGGAGAAAAAATAAAAATGAAAGGTAAAATTAATGAATTTCCAGAGCATAAAATCATATTAAATTAAGAAAACATTAAGTAATTGTTTGTAATTTAATGCTTGACAGTCAAATTAAGTTATTTAATTTAATCTCAAAACCGATTACACTCATATCTTATAACGAAGTACAATGTATATAAAGAGTTAAATTACTACTACCTGTGTGTGTATGAATATGTTTCGCTTTAAAGCGTCCTATCTCTTTTTATCTGCCTTTCTTGAAGTCTATCTATCTATCTATCTATCTATCTATCTATCTATCTATCTATCTATCTACCTATCTACAGTAACTGTTTCTAAGACTTTCTAATCCGCCTCTTTGTCTGTCTCTCTGCCTTTTCATTTTAAATTAAATATAAATATTTACCACCATTAGTAAGAAACACTTAAGGAAAATGGAAACGTTTTCCAAATTACCAATTGTTGTTGTCGCTGTAGTTAGTGTAATTTGATATATTTAGTTATATATATATATGTGTGTATATATAGTGCATTCGCCTATAGAAACTGCATTGAAATTTTCAAGTTTTCAAAAGATTTGTTTATAGGTTTTCATAAGAAAATGTTTTAATGTTTCCTTAAATTTACATATTTCCTAACCATTGCCCTAAGAAATGATTATCAATATTTAAATGGGTATTAAATAACTGGAATTAAAGGATAAGGAAATGCGTCACGTCATTCTATTGCAGGCAGGGCAGGGGAAGGGAGTATGCAAAGTATCCTTGGGTTCAGGGTTCTCTTATTATAAGGAACTATCGTGCGTTCGCCCCGTTTGTGGACTCGCCCATTCCACACACACACACACACACACTTCTGCTTCCCAGTCGAAAAAATGTGTAACTTATAAACTCGCCCGATATTAGAGATTGCGAAGAAGCTTTTACCGAATCGAATTTCTTGCCTAAATTCTACCAATTTTGGCTCATTACTATCATTCTATCTGTCTATCTATCTATCTATCTATCTATCTATCTATCTATCTATACTTTTTTAACATATCTATCAGTTTGTCTTATCATGCATAAATCGACAGATTATAGCGAAATATGCATAACATATGCGGAACATGCATAACGCGCATAACACTTTTGACGCATGATGAGAGACAATAGGTATCTAAGATTCGCTTTGTATCTGAAATGTGTGTTACCTTTGAAAAAAAAAAACTAGTTTATTTTTATTCCTATTCCTATTCCTATACCTATTCGCAATCGCAATCTCATTTGTATTTGAATTTGTATTTAATTTGTTGTTGTTTTCATTTTTTTGTATCTTTCTCTGCTTTTCTTCTCATTATAGACATGGCATAAAACGTGTTTTAAGTGTACAGAATGTGGCATGGCATTGAATATGAAGACATACAAAGGTTTCAATAAAATGCCATATTGCGAAGCGTAAGTATTCGACTTTTTTACTTACTTTACTTTACTTTACTTTATATTTATTTTAATAGCACATAACTGTTATAAATTATGTGTGCTTATGGTATGCTTATCATATTGTTAACCGATCTAAGGTATGAACTTTTCTTTTCGTCATCTATACTCAGAACAATTGAAATTTCATAACTTTTGTATTTGACTTTTTATTATGCGAGCCGTGAGCAATAATATCTTTTATCTTCAAGTATTTACTTGTAACTGTTGCCTCATCTTCGCTGCCGACCTTTAAAAATTCCGAGACTTACGACAATAAAAATATTGGAATTTGGAATTATTGAATAGTAGAATGCCTAACAGCCAAGGGGGACCACCGACCGAACAAATGAAAGTAAAATTTCTTTAGAACAAACTTCCAGACGATTATATTGATCATATGGTTATGGCAGTCAGAGTTAGTAGTAGCATGTGTTTGTTTGATAGTTTGATAGAAAACAATAATAATAATAACAACAACAACAACAACAACAACAAGAACTTTGATTTTTTGTTGTTGATCGTCTCCACCATCCACCACCGAAAATATGAAGTTCAGGCGGTGATGATAAGATTCTTTTCTTTACTAAAACATTTACGCTAAACATAATGGGGGAAGTTTGCCTGCCTCTGCAGATCAAATGCTTAAAATGACTGAATGATCATTTAAACGTGATGATAAAAGAACAACAGAACAACAGAACAACTGAAACTCACTCTTCCGGCCATCTAATTGTGAGGGTAGCAATGACAAAAACAATTCAAAGTGAAATTCATGATACGAAATTGAGCCTTAAATAGCCGTGATTGCGTGTATGTATGTATGTATCTTTGCTTGTGTAGACTTGTGCTTCTAATCATTTCTATGAAAAACTCGATATAAGAAAATTTTATGCATTCAAACTAAATGTATGCATGTGTGTTCACACCTCTTGAATACATTAAAGATATTTAACGAGCAATTTGTCTGTCCTTCTTTGCCGTGATCCCCTAACTAAGACATCTCTCAATAATGATTTGTTGATTTTAACTGTCATTGATGCCGAACACTATTGATACCCAAAAGACGTGCTGTTGTACTGGAGTATACAAAAAACAAAAAACAAAAAACAAAAAAGAAAAAGAAATTCTGAAAACAATTCTCGATGGCTGAAAAGTCAAGTTAAGTTAAGTTGCAAAAGATAGCTGACATGGTAAAGACATTAAAATATTTGGGCATTAGAAAGCGATTTGCCGAAAGCGCATCGCGCTTAGTAGTCAACATGGAACAAAAGCATCATACCACAAGTCGGTGACGGCAGTGGCAAAATCGCATGAACGGACTTTCGAATCGCTCCATCGCTCCATTTACACCTTGGTCACAGTGAGTGTTATCTGTTCGCAAAAACCATGCTCTAGGAGAACAGATTTGGATCAAATGATGAGATCATTGCAGGAAACTGTCTGTCGTCAAAATCTCTTTGTATAAAAAAGGAATCGAAACGTCAAGTGAGTATATATATATATATATATATATATATATATCTTAAAAGAAAATATGTTCGTGAACAAAGTTTAGTTACGAGAAAAAAAAAAAAAAATAAATAAATAAAAGAGAAATTCTTGATTAAGGATAAAAGACGTATTCAACATTAGGCCTAGAAAACAATCGAAACATCATCGTGGAGCTTATGTGGAAAAATAAATTTTAATTTTCAGCAAAAAAATGTAAAGGTTTCCTTCCTCCTCATATCGATCACACTCTGAAAGCAAAGCGAGAGCACCATGATGAAGTGGCCTATGAAAAGTCGCTAGCAGCCGTTACATTGAGTTAAAAGAAGAGAGTTTATGTTGGAAAACAAATTCTAATTTTGGCAAAATATCGTGTTTTGTCCCTTAGAGATCCCGCTCCTGAGAGCGCCCTGAAGATATGCCCTATGAAATCTCGCTCGCAGCCGTTACATTGAGTTAAAAGACGAGAGTTTTCTTATCTGGAGCAAAAAATTGTATTCCGCGCCTTGGAATTTCCTTCCTTATCGAGCACACTCTGAGAGCATCCTAAGCATTTAATTACAGTTTATTACTAATTTTTGCCAAATCTTGTAATGCTCTCCTAGAGAATATTCCGATATGTTTATCTGCGATCCTTTGATTTGATTATTATTATGATTATCATAAACAGCTTTTGCAAATAATCCGCTTCTCAGAGAACCGTGAAAGTGGGCGTATTATTAGTTCACCGCTTAAAACCGAACGATTCCTAACAATGGAAATAAATTCGGGATTTTTAAATGCATCATTCCGTGTAATTTTTTGACAGAAGTTATGATTGGAACTAAGCCAAGAATCACGCAATATAGAAAAAAGGAAAAAAAAAAAAAAACAACAAATTATATACATACACACGCTCAATTACTTCCTTGAAATATAAAGTAATTATAATAAAATTATATTTAGTACTTTAGTGTTTCAAAACAATAACATTATGAGAAATATATTTCCATTGTCATTATAAGTGAATGCAGTGTTCAATAATTCCCAGAACTAAATAAGCGGAAAAGATTTTTCCTTTTAGAAAATACAAATTTTGTTTTCTTCATCGACCATAGTCTCGCCTTTAGGAGCGAGAGGGTCAATCAGTGTAACACCCAAAATACGCAAACTACGCTTCAGTTCCCGCAATGATTTCATCTATTCCAGTAGAGGATACCGAGAGCGAGGTTTGCAAACAAATAATAAAAAGCGGCGGGTGGGCGTGAGGAGGGCGACAACAACTTAAATTTCAATTCATGTAATTTTGTTATTGCTGTCATTGAGTGAGAGATGATGATTTTTTTTTTTTTTCTCCCCATCTAAATATTAATTGTTTTTGAATATCTTTCTCACTTCTCTCGGTTATCGAGGAAGATTTTCAGAATTTTCTTAATGTTTTCTTAAGTGTAACTAATCATCTCTTTCGGCATCATTAGTGTTCGTACGACTTTTTGTAAAAAAACAGTCCCGAGAATTATTGACCGATGAGTTAAGTAAAGTTTAGGAATATTAATTTGTATGAAAGTAGTGGAGAAGTAGAATAGATTCAACCCTCAAGAGGATAATATCATTAAACATATACGTACACATATACGCGTATCATTTCACCATTTTCCTCATTCCAATAGAGATTTGTTGGCGCCTTTTAACATCATCATCATCATCATCATCATCATCATCATCATCATCATCGCCGTTATCAACACCAGAGGAATAACAAATATAGGAATATGAAGCGTGTTATATAACATGCAAAAAAAGAAAAACAAAAAAAAAAAGAACTGAGAGAATTAAAAATATATTCAAAACGATAATAAATTTTCTCGTTTATTTTTTTCTTTTTTTTTTTTTTTCTCAATCTCAATTTTTTCAATTTTTCTTGCAATTTTGTCTTTTCTTTCCTTTCACTACTTTTTCGCTTATTCGTTACTCTCAAATTAACATAATACTAAGTGAAGAATAGCGAATAGCGTAAGCAATAATAAATATTTTCACTCTTTATAATTTATTTTATTTTTTTTTTGTGCAAGCAAAGAACGTTTATAATAAAAACACTTTAGTGCTTCAATCTTTTCTAATACTGCATTTCCTCCTCCTCATAATCTGGCGCCCTGCTCGCTCACCTATCTCCACTGCTCTTTTTCCTTCCTGCCTGATGTAAAAATAAAAAGCAAACATTTCACATCTATAGTTCATAGAGAGGAGGAGGAGCTCAGTGAGGAATAATGACATTGTCAACACAAATTGTATGAAAACATTTATCCATAACAAAGCAGTCATACAATTATAACTGTATTACTTGAAATCGGCTTTATGCCTCTCTTCATATATGTACATGTATATACGTATTTGTGTATGCATGTTTATGTCTATTTGTTTTTTCATTGTATTTGCGTTGCCCCATTCTCACCACAATTCCTGCCGCAGTAGCAGTAGCAATGCTGCGACTTTGGTTTTCCTGGCAATGCTAACAATTCAGCGACCAAAGAATTGCAACATCCTGTCTTATATGTTAAACATTCATGCTAACACACATATACATATACATGTAAATACCCAAAAGAAAGCATAACTTGAACGCTTTCGCCTTTATACAGGTGTGTAAGTGTGCGTGTGTGTGTGTGTGTGTGTTTGAGTGTTTGAGTGTGTTTGAGTGTGTTTTTATGACCTACATTTCACTTTAAATAGAAAACGAATATCTATCGCAGGGAAAATAAACATTGATATATTATTGAATATTTATTGTCTTTCCACACACCCATCCCATCCCATTCCACCTCACCTCACCTCACCTGACCACACCCTCGCTCAATGTTCATTCTTATCCATGCCATGATATTCATCTATCAGACTATATGCCGGATCTCTAGTGTAGAACTTGATTTGATTTGATAATCGTCCAATTTAGGGGAATCGATAAATTTAAACTCGAACGGCTAACATTCACTTTAAATGATTACAAAATATATAGCGTCCCGTAGAAAGATAATAAATTGGAAGTGTGGTCGACTCTATTTTCTGAATAATGACTACTTTCTTGTTTCAATGAATATAACAAAAAATTTTACGCAACGCAACGCAACGCAACGCAACTATTACAATAACACTTACACAATATGAATGAAATATAAGTAAATTTTTTCCGAATATTTTTCATCAATATATTTAGATGGTTAAAATCGCACGATATGAGTTATAGTCGCTTTCAAAAAAAAAAAAAAAAAAAAAAAAAAACCGATGCACATGCTAATATATATGTATTCTCGCTTACAATGTATATGCAAATTTTTTTTTATTTATTTTTTTTTTTCCTTTCATTTATTTTTTTGCCTTTTCTATGATATGTTACGATACAACTACTCTCGTCGATATGAATTTTTCATCGAATTTAACAGACACGATATATTTATGAGCAAGATTTATGTCTATAACGATGATGATAAAGTAATCATTTACGATAGCAAAGTGATATATATATATATATATATATATATATATATACATCATACATATATAATATCGTCATATCAAATGCGAAGGATAAGGTATTATGAATCGAATAAAATTCATCACAAACGTGCTCTTAAGAGCACATAAAACAGACAATTTCTCGGTTTATTGGCAAATTTCCCAAGCAAACGGTTAAGGAAGCAATATAAGCTGTATTTCCAGCGTCATTTCTTTTGATATTTTAACTGTACATATATATACATGTATATATATAAAATTTATGATATTTTCTTGTAACGATAGAACAAGCAAAGCGATACGGTATAGAAAAGAAAAGGAAAAAATTATTATTTATTCAAACGTGCGATGTAAGCGCGCAGACCCTTTCATTATGGTTTATGAGGCTTTTTATTGGATTGCTTTTCTTTCATTCTACGTATACGACATCGATAATAATTCTCTTACAAATCAATCATTTATGCATTAATAATAAATAAATGATTGAATGTGTGTTTATATAGTAAACATAAACAACATTACAGGTTTCATAAAGATATGAGATCGTCACCAATTTGCGTTAACAAGGCGGCAAGGCAAGGCGTGACGAGATGAGACGAGACGAGACGAGACGAGACGAGACGAGACGAGACGAGACGAAACGACAATAATATATCCAAGGAAAGTGTAGAAAAATAACAAAGAGCAGTTAATGTAATTTAAATATAATTATCAGCAAAATAACAACAAATAATACCCAAGAGAGAGAATTATTTATATAATATTTGCTTACGTTTTCACACAAAGTTCAACGACTTTTATTTAACCTCTATATGAAGTGAGGAATTTTTCATATACCTACGTACTTATATTAAATGCACATATATACATACATACATACATATATACATATATACATACATACATACATACATACATACATACATACATATATACATACATACATACATACATACATATATACATACATGTAAATTTAAACAAGAGTAATGGCATTTTCTTAGGGTGGTGGACGTGGACACACAGAGTAAAGAAAAACAAAAAAAAAAAAAAAA
>KK502445.1:87454-122289 GCA_000688735.1 Glossina austeni
TTATTATTATTATTATTATTATTATTATTATTATTATTGTTATTATTTTTATCTTTCTCTCCAACAAGAAAATATTCTCATAATAATAAATTTTATGATAAAAAAAAAAAAAAAAAAAAAAAAACCATATATTAATACAAGACGGAAAAGAACCCTTACGACCGATTCGATTCATTAATGATTAAATCAAATTCAGATTGCCTAGAAGGGTGAGACTCCTTAGTACCGATTACTTACCAGTAACCTAAATGGTAACCTGTGTTACGCATAGAAACATAGAATTAACATACGTGCGCTCAGTTTGTGTTTTATAAAAAAAACTTTTGATTTAGCTTTAGCCTAAAATTGTTACGAAAACAGAAAAAAAAAAGAGAGAAGAAGAAAACTTGAGCAAAAAGTATCAAAACTACTCTAATGCGCGCGCTTTGATTTACTTTTAAATAATTGATGAAATAAAAAAGTATGTTATATGCGAAACTATTTGCATGGTGCAGATGCTACGAGAAAATGAATCAGATACGACGAGGCGCATGCAAAAAAACAATTAGGTGTTTGCAAAAGTTTTGATCATTTTTTCATTTGAAAAAGGCAACGATTTTGAGGAAAATTGGTACAACGAACGTATATATTAATCAAAATAGTTTCGATCATTGTCTATAACATTGTAGAAAATCTTTGGCAACATGGCCAACACATATCGTGTGGAGAGAGTTCGTATTCTTACGTGTTTATCATTCTTAGCCGCGGTCAAAAGTGAAATGCCTTTGAAATTTTTTAATTCCATTAGGAGGTGGGAGCGCACTTAACTTTCCAGCTCTTCTTGAAAACTACATATCAATGGACAACTTTTTAAAGAGTGTAACGGGTAAAATACCGAATAGTTTTTATACCGACCACTGTAAGACGGGTGGTGGGCTTCCTTTTCGGTGTACCAACGAGACCCTGTACCGTGTATATATTCTTGGTCAGCGTGAAATTCTGAATTGATTTAGTCATGTCCGTCCGTGATGTGTGTTGTTGGCACTCTCCTGGTCGCAAAAATGAAGATATCGACTTCAAATTTGGTAGCAACATTGCAAGTTTGTGCACGCAGTTTAGTATTGAAAATGGGCCAAATTGGTCGGAGCAGAAGCGGGCAATGCAGTGTAAACTGAACGCAACTTGGATTTTCTTAACAAAAATTTTTGCAATTTTTGCTCTTTACTTGGAAATTATTAAAGTTAGAAGGTTGAAATTTTTCACATTTGCTTTACGAGACACTTTACTCTCTAGGTTCAAAAATGGAACCAATCGGCCGTGCCCACACAAAGTTACGAAGAATTAAATTTAATTTTTTTCACTTTTTTAACGTTTTATTTTTATTATAAAGTTTTTAATTTTATTATAAAGCAAACAAGACATATTATCTGCCTAAAAATGGGTTAATTTTAAAATGAAAACCTCGATCTGATGAATTAATTTTTTCTTAATAATACCAGCGATATGGGCATCAAATAAAAGAACTTGAAGGGTAGAATGCGAAAAGCATAGCGGTGGGTATGCGAGATTCGGCCCCCGTCGAATATTACTTTCTTACTTGTTTTTTTTTTTTATGCAATTCCCATAAGAAAATTGGTATCAAAATTCTTGCTGCCATAACAATATTAATGTAAAAAGCAGCCAGAATTAGTAGTTCGTGCATGAATCTGATATCTCTTATATTTCCGATTCAATCGTCAAGCTGAACCGGGATCCGGAATAAGGGATCATAAATAAATCGTTTTATATGTATTATCAAAGTCGATGTGGAATCTTGAGGGTCATCTAATCATAGTTTAGTAATTTCGCTTATATAATAGGTTAGTCTGCAACTGACTTTTACTTTTTTTAAGACGCGATGTCGCCTGTACCTGCGAGCGCACAATGCTAGTCAGGAAGGATTAGCGTTATGGAAGGAGAAAAGTAGTCAATAGTATTTGGGTATGTGAAAATTTTTGGAATGGTGGAAAAGATCATTGCTCGTCGGTTATTCTACAGGCGAACAATGGAATTGAAGAACGACGATTCGCGGTAGTCGACCGCACAGTCGGGATGAATGGGCGAAAGCGACGAGAAAGCCCAGTAGTCTTACATAATTTCTTTTATCTCTGCGGAGCACTTGCTCGGTGCTCAAATGTATCAAAATAGTTTTAGACACAAGCTTCCAGTCTCGGAGCATCTGGGGCTGTCGTTGTATGCAGTCGACGATCTCTAGGCAAGATTGGCAAGTTCTCGTCCATACCTACGAATCGAAATCTCATGTATGTCGTACACGGGCGATAATATGATACGAACATCGACTGCATAGGCAGCACCTTCGAGGTCAACACTTCGAATACATGTTCTGTCCAATGTATTGTCTCATGCCCGGTACATATAAGAATTAGCAGTTCCTCCACATTAATCCCACGAATAGAAGGTAGTTAAGAGACAACATTTTATTTGGTTGAAGTTTACCTTATTTACCTGACAGCTTTCCAAGGTGATGATCCTGTGAGTCCCTTATAACGCAGCGTTTATTTTACACTGTAGGGGTGCAGGATGGCCTATTGAAATAGGATTTTCTATCACGCAGAAGAGATCGTTAATCAATGCTAGGAAGAGCGAAGGAGAAAGAGTGGATCCGCGTGGTGTTCCTGCATTTAACTGTAACTTGTTTGAACAACTTGGAAAAATGCCGGGATTATTACACGAGCCGAAGACACTGCGCACTGAAGCCCTGGCGAGTGTGGCGGTACATTTTTTTAAAGATGGCCATCAGACGTTCGAGTTTTGCGAATATTGAACTTGACAAGAACCTTTCTGGCGACCTTTATTCGAAAAGATAATATAGATATCGGACATGTTGTTACTCTCTCAAGCTACGCCAACGATTGTTGGCTCAAACAAATATTTCAGCCAACACAGTAACGTTTTCAACAGGATTGGCTATTATTTTGTCATTTTTGAAGAGAATCTGAATCGATGCAATGAATTGATATTCAATTCTCTTCACGAGCGATCAACAGCTTTTGCTGCTTTTTGGTGAAGCCAATATTTTGGCACGAAGCCGGCGATGACGCGGAGCTTTTTCGCAGCAAAGTACCTGACGTGGTTGCACCTACCTACTCGTAAGGAATCTTAACTTCGAGTTTCTCTATATGGATACTAAGAAACAGATCTAGACATGAAGGTTTGAACTATGAGTTGGCATTTTTCGAATATTATAATCTCTTCCTCGCGTCCGCCGGAATTGTATGGGTCAAGCTTGTGCTGTGGCAAGTACGAATTCATTGTCCGAATAATTGAAAAGTGTAGAAGACATTGTGTGTTAAATGGGAGGTGAAGGTGAAGGCCTTTGAGCGAACCTTCCTGTCCGCCTATGGGCTTCTGTACACAAAACCCAAAATCCGACATGTGTATCCATATAGTAAATTTCATCCATAGAAAGCTACAGCCGGCATCGTAGATGCCATATTGTTGCTGACACAAGCTTTGGAATTGTTTGGTAGCTAGGTAATGAGATATCTCGGAGATCGCTGAATTCACATGTCTGGGCTGTACGGAGAGCGAACACATCCGGGCAAAATTTGCTTGTGTATATGTATACCGACAGAAAATTCATTCGCAGTTCGCCTATATTGCAATGATTCATTTTAAGTTCACACACCATGCCTGGTAATCCGAGTCAACCCGAACGTTAGCACCTTATAGAGTAGTATTAAGCGCAACCGCATATGATCGGATCAGTCCGATAAGTGTTGTGCCTTCAGAGGTTGAGCATTCACCATATATGGTTACGCCGCAATCAAGTCAGCGCGCAAATGCTGCTCGATAGGATATGTGAATCGGGATGAATCGGGAGGAAGTTTTTGGGTGTACGAGGAACATAAAAGCCGCATTTGATTGCTTACAATTAGCAGAATATTTCCCTTTTTCTTGTTAGATTAGTTTTCCATATTCTTGTCGTTGGCAATGTTGTTGTTGGTGTAGTCGTCGCTGCTATTGCTATTGCTGTTGTAGTGAAGATTGGTATTATTGTAGCTGTTACTGCTATTGTTGCTGTTTTAGTCGTAATTTTTGTTGATGTTGTTCCCAGTACTGTTGCTATTGATGGTGTTGTTGTTCTTATTGTTGTTGTTGTTGTTGTTGTTGTTGTTGTTGTTGTTGTTGCGGTTACAGTTGCGGTTGCGCTTTTACTTCTACTACTATACTTGTTGTTGTTGCTGTTGTTGTTTTTGTTGTTGTTGTTGTTGTCGTTGTTGTTGTTCGTTTTGTTTGTATTAATTGTGTTGTTGTTGTTATTATTGTTGTGATTATTGCGCCTGCGTTGCGGCTACTATCCGACGTTATTGTTGTACTCGTTTATTGTGCTTTTTGCTATTATAATATTACTTTTGTTTTGCGTTCTTTTTTTTTTTATTTTATTTTTGCTATCGCTGTTGCTGGATCTGTTGCTGTAATTGCTGCTTCTATTGTGTGGTGTTGATGTTGTCTTTCTTCTTGTACATATATAACTTATAGATAGCTTTCTCTCGTGGTTTCCCTTTCGTACACCGCCTAAAGCTTTCGCTTACAACAACAACAACAACAACAACAACAACAACAACAACAAGACATCTTAACAATTGTCTTTACGGTTTCACAATTTTCTCAGCTTTTTCACGACTACAAGCATTCGTAACGGGATCGGGACTGTGATATTTTTTGGTCGATTCTATATAAAATTGTTCAACTATTGTTTAATTCTGGAAAATGAAAAAATACTAAAAACCATTTTACACCGAATACCCGAAATTCACGAAAAATCATCTGCCCTCAGAGGAATGGGATCGAAGTACACGAACTAGTACTAGCGTCGAACACTTGCGAAAATGTATATCGGGGTATATCGGGACTTGGGGGAGTTAATATAAATAAAATAACAGGGATGAATGATCATAACTGAGTTTTTATTGAATAACAAAAGTAATCGTGATCGTGTCTCCCCTCACTTATATATATACACACACACACACACACACACACACACACACACACATTCAATTCATAGGCTAACTTAATATATAGTATTTTTGAATATTTACTAATAAATTTTATTTCATAAGTAAATTATGACTCAACGCAGCAATACAAGTAAATACAAGTCGTAAGTTTTGCGCGAATCTATTGTTCTTAGTCTCTTAGGATGGGACACGTATTATACTAACTCTTGAAAACTACAGCATTATTGCAGGCAAACAAAGTATATAGTTTTCTGCTTTTTCTTTCTCAATCCTGCAAGCATAGTGCATAGTTCGGGCAGGTGTGAAATCTTGTACTTTATTCATGGTATCTTCTTCTTTTAACTTTGTCCGCAAAGAAATGAAACCTTCTTTTTTTTTTCTTTTTTTTTTTACTTTTTCTTTGCTGCTTTGTTTGCCCACATTATGGCCGAAGGAAGTGAAGTGCTTTTGTTTGTTGCTATCTTCAGCTCTCATACACGCTCATACATGCCTAATAATTTGCGAATTTATATAATTCTTTGGCTTTCCTTTTGCAAGTTTATTTACCCGAAGAGAAAATATATCATAGAATACAAAATATGAATAGCCCATGTAGTGGCAGTGCCACCTTGACATTTAAAAAAAAAAAAAAAAAAAAAAAAACAATTTTTTTTTTTTCTTTTAATTTTTAGTTAACAACTCATTCGTCTTCAGCCGAGTTTCTCTCATTTTTTCCCTTCTATCACCAGATGTCTTAATTGTGCCCAGACATATATATAAAAGCAAACATTATTCACTCCATTGCACTAATTGGTTGACTATTATTGCAATTGTATTCGCTAAAATACTTGTTGTTGATGTCATGCAAATGAAGAAAAGACAACATCTTCGCTTACATGTAATTGACTGACGTCTTCGAATTCGAATGGACAGACGTAAACTCAAAAACTGTAGCTAAGCTGTAACTTCAAATCCTCCTCCAATCAGTCATGCAATCAATCCCTAATTGTATTATAGTACGAAATGTTGGAGCGTAGTCTAGGACGATAGTATGTACTAGTCTAGTATGCCCGTTCCATCATGACACCTTTCATGCCAGGTGTTTCGTTAGTCGCGTTAATCTATCACTTCTCTCGATTACTTATTCTCGTCGGTATTTCGACGGTTCAACTAAAGCGAATGTTATCAGCATCCGACTGAATAGATCCAAACCAAACACACAAATAGGCAAAATATATATGTTAGATACACACATAACTGGATTTATATATAAGGCCATAATTAAGAAATGATACAACAACAATAGAACAAAGCTTTGCTATCATTGATTGGATGAGTCAAAGTGAAAAAGATACACAGATACGGGCGAAGAAAAATGTAAGCACGACAGGTTTTATTCGGCGAAGGGTGAAGTTTTCAATTTCACAATCTATTGCAATATAATGACTAATAATTATATATTGATAAACCGTTATGTCATCGCTTATGCAATTTCTCTGCATCAGCTTTATACCGTCAAGGCATCAGAGAACGAAACTAATGATGGGCGGATAATGGAAGACAACAATATTTCTATTGATTCAATCTGATCAGGTTTTTTTTTTAATCGCTTACTGCAATCTCGTTGATCTCGTAGACAATAGACATTAAACCCCCTCGCTTGATCAAGTGTGCGAAGAATAATATAATTCCGTTTCCGTTAAAGTGAGGCGTCGTTAATCCTAGCTTTGAAATCGTTTCTGATTGGAGATTCATCTTCTCTTTAATCGTGATCCCTCTTGAAGGGCGTTACCGTATTTTATTTATTTCAATAATCCGTTCGTTATCGTTCCCTGATAGGTGGGTGAGATAGCAAAGTACAAGAGATAGATAGATAGATAGATAGGTAGATAGTAAAATACAATTCTGATTAGGATTTGCATAAAATATTGTGGAATGCAATGCATGCATAGCAAGTAGTATAGCGTAGAGAAATTTATTAGAAACATGTTTTCGATGAACCCATAATAACATGTTTGCAGGTGGGATGAAGCTCACAATAAGGAATTAAATAAGGAATTTTTGATCTTTTAATGGAAGTAAAACAGACCGGCTGTTCCTAAACGACTTTGGTATTTGCATAAAAATGAACATTGGGTGTGGTTTGTCTTCAACATGAAGATGACGTTGCAGTTACCGTCAAAGAAAAAACGCTAGAAAAACATGATGAAACATGTTCCTTGTGGCAAAAATTTGATGATTTCGTCTTCGACGATAAGTAATTTTAAGAAAATGTTGGCAAATCCCAAAATCATTCATTCTATTGGAAGAAAAGTTCAATGAGCGTGTAATCTGCAAAAATTCCTTTATAAGCTCGCCATGAAGATCGTGCGCTATATCTATGCACTCTAATGCGACTTTTTTTATTTTTGAGGTTATGTTGAAGTATTGGCTTACGCCAATAAACCACAAACTCTCAATGATTCCATTCATTAGGATTATTCGTGTTATTGATGAGATAAGGGCAAATTTATATATGTTGGAATGCCTTTAAGCACTGAATGAGCTCGGCAGGCACAATAGTGTGCGCGTAATTTGGATGCCTGGACTTTCGGTTGTTGAAGGCAACGAAAGGGCGGACTGTCTAGCTAACTGGGTAGTCCAAGGGACCATGGTGGGTATTGAACCGTTCTGTAGTTCTGTAGCGTTCCAAGAAGCCAACAGGCTGGTATCGCAATGGGCACAGAATAAAGCGGATTGCCCATGGAAGCAATGCGCAGGACACCGGCAAGCAAAAAGCTTCATCAAATCTTCTGGTAGGACATTGGAAATAAGGTGAAGCGACCGGCTTCTACACGGGTCACAATAACCTCAGATACCATCTGAAAAACATGGCTATGTTTGATACGGATTCATGCTGATTTTGCCAAGGGGCGAGTAAAACGTCACATTATCTTCTATCTGAATGTGGGGCCATCTGCAGAATCAGACGCCAAGTGTTTGGCGAGCATGTCACTACGTCGGACACGGTATGGTGCTCCGATCCAAAGAAAGTGGCGGGATTTATAAAAAAAACCTAAAACTGGAAAGCCAGGTGCAAGGGCGTGTACGATAGATCTTGTAGGTTGGGCGGCACTGCTGATCATTAGGTACCCTGCATCAACTTTTAATTGTTCATATAACGACTTCTCATAATAAGAGGGTACGGGGAAAGTGTTCGAAATTGTGGTCCTTCGGCCTAGGCATGCCAGTTTAACAAATTTCACCGAATTATCACAAAAATTTGGCGCCTGTAGAATGAACACTAGATTTTAAGCCCTTCTGCGTCCGTACTGGCTTAGTACACCCTATACCACAAATGGCATATCCCAACGTAAAAATAGTTTTTCTAAGAACGAATGCATCGAATTTTTTCTTCGCCCTTACTTGAGTAAAGAAAAGTGAATTGATTCTAAAAAATTCAACGTTCAAAACAATTCCCGACTACATCCACGCGTACCATTCATATCAAGAGCGAGGCTGAATAACTTTGGCACACAGATGACATTCTGTGTTTGTTGGGACCAGAAAGAGAATATGCGGTCTCGTATTACCTGCGAAAGTTTGGTCACGCAGTTAATATTAAATACACTATCTTCGATCGAGATCGAGACAACGATCGAAATATCAAGAAAAAGACAAGAAAAGGCCATTTTTTTACATAACATCTGTCCATCCATTCGTAGAGCAAAACCGGTTCGCAATACGCTGCAAGCGCTTAACTGCAAAATGTTAATCCACATGGCTTACTCACTAAACTCGAGTCTTTCCGTTTACCACTTGCTGGGACCGATGGCACACGCACTGGCTAAGTAGCGCAAAATGGCACAATATTTGCCTTAAAAGAGAAAAAAAACATTTTTTTGCAATCTGCAAATTGCGAAGAGAAGTGGGAAAACTGAATAACTAGCGAGGGACGGACGGTAGCAATTTCTTGCAATAAATGTACATTTTTTATATAAAAAATCGTGACATTGTGGCTAAAGAAAGTTCTCTGGCTGAGATGTGTTGACGACCACGTTTTGGAAACTTTGTTGAAGTTTCCAAAAAGTTTGAAGAAACGAACACGTTTGCGACACTGAACTGGAATGTTTCAGTGCCTCCACTGTATTCATCGAAAATTGCTTCACCCAATTAACAAAATTTTCAATCCACAAATTTATTTATTATCTGCCCAAATAAGGCTCCCATTGTTATGATTCCAAAAACCGGTTCTCTTTGTAGTTTACCTGTCAGTCCGGCATAAATTTCCTATTTTGTCAGAAAGATGAAAAAAAAAATAAATAAATAAATAAATTTGCTGCTACGGATGGAGGATCATTACTTGAAATAACGCTTTAAAAAACACAAAAAAAAAAAAAAAATAAAAATCAATAAACATAAGTATAATTTAAGGAAATTAATATTTGATTGACATTCCAAAAAAAAAAAAAAAAAAAAATATCAAAATTAAACGCACCACTTTTACGTAACACAAGGGTACTATGAATGTGTTTGTGTGTTTACAATTTTATATAAGGAAATTTTCTAAACACAGCTTTTTATTTTATGTGTTTAAATTTCTTCATTTTTTTGTTTTTTTTTTGTTTTTTTTTTTGTTTTTTTTGTTTTTATATATTAACAAAAATAAAATTTACAATAAAAACATCGCATTGATCAGTGCATCGCTCATCATGCATTTATGCTTCATTACAGACACATTCCAAAGGCCAAAGCCACAGCCATAGCGGATACGCCCGAATTGAAGAGAATAGCGGAGAATACAAAAATTCAATCGAATGTAAAATATCATGAAGATTTCGAAAAGGCTAAGGGCAAATTTACACAGGTCAGTTACACTAAGTCAGTTATGTAGCCGCAAAAAGTATAATAACATAAAAATAGCGAGAACACTATACTCGCTTTCTAGCCGAATCTGTTATACCCACCACCACCAAGAGGACATAAAATTACTTTTTCTCCAATCGATCGCATCGATTTTTCCGTTTATAATCGCTTAATAAAACATTTACTCATACTATATGTGTTTAGTTTTCTGTGAATCTGTGAATGGCGGGACGTCGACTTATCTTTTCTTTCTTTCTTATCATTTGCAATTTTGCCAAAATTGCGTGGTGGGAGTCAAGTCACTAAAGTCCATGCATTAAATTCCGACATTTCATCTTAATTTGTATGCATTGTCAGGTGACACAAACAGAATGACGAAATTAGTATACTTCAAAAATGCTGGGTGGTGGATATAAAATGCATGTAGATACACACACACACACATATATATATATATTGTGTGTATGGTAAATGTAACAAGCACAATAGGCGTTACTGCAATATTTTAACATATAAATCTCTTTATGCCTTGGTATTTGCGTATATATATATTTGTGTGTGTGTGTGTATGTGTGTATGTGTATGTGTATATATGTATATGTTAATGCTTTAGGGAAAATATGCTGAATATTTTCATAAAATATTTTCATAAAAGGTTCTCCTTTTTCCAATTTTTTTTTTTTTTTTTTTTTTTTTTTTTTTTTTTTTTTTTTATTCATTTTTTGTTACATTCATTGTGGTGTCACTGACAGGTCGCCGATGATCCCGAAACATTACGTATTAAACAGAATACAAAAATTATATCAAATGTAGCCTATCATGGCGATTTAGAGAAGAAGGCACAAATGGAGAAGCAACGTGGTGCCGCTGAAATATCCGACATAAAAGGTGAGTATTGATCATCTTTTGCAGCGTTTCAGCAGCGCAAGATGTTTGAGGCAATTAGTGTAAAAAGAATTTCTCTCCTCTTTCACATTTTTCCTAATAATTTAATCAGTGTAGCAACTTTTTATGGCAGAGAACATTGTACTTTTATATATGTGTGTATGAATCAGGCTATATATATATATATATATATATATTGCCTATGTATGCAGTTAACTCTCAATCTAACCGTTTGTTTATGAGCGCGTGTATGCCTTAACCGTGTTATTGTAGGAATTTCCAAACTTTTGAAAAGTTTATCTTTAATTTTTTTTAGTGATGAATTTCTATACCTCTGTTTTTTTTTTCTATGTTTCTTGTTTCAACATATTTATATACTAATTAAAACTTAGAGCAAACAAATTTTGAGCTGAACATGTTGTTGCAGAAGAAATACACAGATTTAGTTATCAGCAGTGTTGCCAACTCGTGGAGACGACAAATAGCTAAGTTTGGTAAAATCGGAAGAAAGTAATTTTAATTTTTTTTTTTTTTTTTTTTTTTTTTTTTTTTTTTGTGCTTTATTTGAGCAAATTTTTCGATATGCAAAATTTGAAATAAATATTTTTAATTTTTTTTTTTTTGTTGCGCAACTGCACCACAAAATAATGCTCAAGAAAAAAAAAGCACGCATTTTACAGTAACTTCCTTCTGAATTTTTCGATATCATCATATAAAGCATAGCTTCGGATTTCTCATCAAGAGCGCCCTCCTTACAACCGCACTTTATCTCTTTTCATATGTCTGTAATGGGGAGAATTTTTAATTTCCCATTTGCTACTCGTATAGAAATCGAGATCCGAAGAATCACGTCTACCCATTTCGTTTGATCGACAACGCGGTCGATTTGTCCTTACTGCTTACTCTATCTGGGTGTCGGTATCAGTCTGGGTAATCAGTTTATTTCTTCTTCCAAGAAGAAAGATTTCAGTCAAACTATAAAAAAAAGCACGTTTAAGAAAACACCGGAAATTAAATAAGAAATCGATCAAATGCGGTCAAACTTGAATGCTCTCTTCTTCTATCAAGTCTTATAAAAATTAGAAAATTAAAAATTATTTTTAAACTTTACCGCTGTACAAAATGACAATTTACAGGAACTGAGCTGCAAGAAGAATCCTTGAATGTGAAATATTTCGTTAACCGATCGGGACCATTTCTACATCTACTTTTGACATAATTTGATTTCAAATTTTATCTGTGACTATCACATAACGAATATTTATGACAACTTGAAGTTTTTTACCTGAATTTTACGTTAATAAATATATCAACAACTGAGAGATGGACGGACAGTGGGACTGGCATAATTAAATTCACTCAAAAAGCAAAAGTAAAAATATTGTAGTGGGCCACGGATTACCATTAAATACCCTACAGCGGTTCATCTAATATATAATGGTTCGTATAATGGTTTGCAAAATTACGCGTTATATGGACAAGTGCTCGAAAAAGGGGTCCGATCAAATCATTTTCAAAGGCGTTTGTTCTCGTCGGACCAAAACACATCGGTATAAGGAAATTTTATTGAAATATTTAAAAAATAGCGACCTGCACGTTGAATACAAAAATACATGGACAGACAGACAGATAAGCTTAAATCGATTCAAAAGATGATTCAGAGAGTGATTCATGAAGATGCGTCTATTTCAAGTCCTCCTGAGTGCTGTTCAGAAGCGCACCTAGTACCGCAAACGGTGTAGAATAAAAAAAGCTTAAATCCAAATCATGGCATCTTAAAAGGGACAAAATCAGCAAATTCAAGTTTCAATGTGTTAATGGCCCCCACACATCCTCCACCCCGTTCTCCTCGCGCGAAACATCAAAGTCTTATCTTGATTTTGAAATTTATTTTTATGCCAATATTGATTGAGGATTATTTAGAATATTCAGGGAAAAACTATGATCATCATCAGTTATCAAAAGATTCGATTCGAAACGAAAAAATAAGCTCTCTTTTGTTCTGATTTCTACGGAGCCTGGTTGACAAGATAAGATAATTTAGAACGTTTGGATCTGCGTAGAAGTTTGCTTTTCTTCGTCAAAGTGTGATTGGAATTTCATCGCTAAATATGCCTTAGGATATAAGAGGTCGAACATTGTTAATTCTCTTGCGCACTTAGAGAGGACAACCTCAATGGCGAGGCATTTAAACGCATTTTTCCAATTTTTACCAGAATTAGTATCTTGATTATTACATTAGTTTTAATTTATTTGCAATGTATTTTTTAATTTTTGTTTTCTTTTTTTTTTTTTTCTTTAATTTCTGTATTCACAAAAATTTTTTTTTCTAATTTTGCACATTTTGTCTTTTTTTTAATTTTATATGTTTTTTTTTTTTTATACTATTTTCTAATCAAATATTTACCATTTTGTGCGTGTATTGCTTATATTCATTTTCATCGCATATCAATATCAACAACAACCACAATACAATACAATCATCATCCACCACTTGAAAACTAAACGAATAATAATTGCCCTCCATATAATTATGAATTACACAACACTTGATTGAATGTTGCTTGAAATTAAACTCCATCACACATCATCATTCTCTACGTATACTGTCTTTCTTACACGCCCCATCCCTGCTATCAAAAAAAAAAAAAAAAAAAAAAAAAAAAAAAAACCAAAAATAAAAAAAAAAAAAAAAAAAAAAAAAAAAAAAAATCAAAAATTAGATGAATCGGAATATTTTTCTAAACAATTGGCAGCTGAGCAATTTTCACAGTACGCACCACAGACACGAACATATTCGCCTCTGCCACCGCAGCAGATATCACCAACGTTACTACTAACTACACAACAGCAACACCAGCAACACCAGCACCACCAACATTATCAGCAACAACAACAACAACAACAACACTATCAGGCACACAGTCACCAGCAATTAGAACAACAACAGCAGCCAATGCCACCACCACCAGTACAACATCAACAACAAAACACGGCTCATATAGTACCAAGTAATAGTCAGACGGGCAATACACAACATATGCTTTATCACCAACAACAACAACAACAACAACAACCTTTTAATAACAAACAGCAACAACAATTACAATTCATGCAAGCTTCACATACACAACAGCAACAATTTATACAACACGAACAACAATATCAGCAACAACACGAACAACAATATCAGCAACAACACTATCAACAGCCTCAAATAGTACGCCAACAACAACAACAACAACAACAACAACAGCACCATCATAACGCACTATTGATTAAACAAACATCTAATTTGTATCCTAATTCCGCAGCCAACGTCAATCAATCGATAACGCACCAGCAGCAGCAAGCGCAACAACAATCACAGTCAGCATATCAGCAGCCCAATAATAGTTATAATCAGTTGCGTTCAGCCATTTTACAGAGTGCCCATCATCCGACCGGAGGTTCGAACATAGATCCCGCATTACCGTCATCGACAGCAGCGACAGTTAGTTCATATGCTTACGATCAATACGACAATAGTTACGCTAGACCATCATTTCAGCAAAATAATAATAACAACAACAATGTCACAAATAGTACTACTACCAGTAGTAACGTTGCAGCGTCTTCCACTGGCTATCAACCACCGGGAAAGCAATCGTTTGTTGTTGGAGGCAGTAGTGGAAGCGGTGGCGGCTATCCTATTAATTCCAATAATTCTTATTCCACACAACAATTATTTGCTAGCACTAATTACAATAGTTACCCATCATCGGCCACCACATTACCTCCATCGCCACGATCTTCATTTGGTGTCGTCGGTCTCGCCAGTAACGGTCATAATGCTCATCATACCATTAACGGCGTCGGGGCAATCGGTATACAACAAATACAGCAACAACATCAACATCAGAATCAAAACCAACATCAACATCAACATCAACATCAGCATCAACATCAACATCAACATCAACACCAGCAACAGCAACAACAGCAAACATCCGTTTCATCATCGTCGTCGGTGGGTATTGTTACTATGAACGGTAGTGGTCCACAGTCTGTGTCGGCCGGTAATATCGGTAAAATAGCCGATTACGACCCACTTACGGACGGACCACGTCCATTACCCAATACCGCTAGACAGAGCACGACACTCATTTACAGCTCTGATAATCGCAGCAATGGTAAGTAGTAAGAAGAAGCAAAAAGAGCACGATTGCCTAAAACAAATTTTCATTCAAATGTTTTTGTTGTTCGTCATTGTTTTCAAAAAATCTCTGTACGTTTAAAAGTCATACTGTATGTAAAACCAATTGTTGTTGTGGCTTCTTAAAGTTGTTTTGTTTTTTTTGTTTTTTTTGTTGTTTTTTTCAAAATTTCTCATTTTCTGTTTTATTTCAACTTCACATTACACTGAAGAGTAGAAGTAAGCAAACAGCAGGTATAAGAAAGAAACTTAAACTTAAACTTAAAAACTTTTTCATTCCCACAGACCGGACCCGTCTAACTTTGCTGGAAGTGTTAGTTAGTGGAATAGTAAAAGTCAAGTCAAACAAACTCTTGCTTAATTTTTAGCTTTTCAAGAATATTCCAAGTAGGCAAGGAGTAGGCGCACGACATAATAATAGTCAGCGTGATATTGCGTGTGATGGATGCTCTGAAGAAGAGAAGAAGGTACACTTGCATCCAATTGATCCAATATCGGAAAATCGTTTATATAAATGATTGAAATAAGACAACACGAGACACGAGGGCATATGCGATTGAAATTTAAGACAACATCAACCGGCTCCATTAGTAACCTATAATAATAGGTGGGGAGGGAGGAGTAGAGCTGTTCGACTATAAAACTTACTTACACTTGCGTATTAAATGAAAATCTTTTTTTTTTTTTTTTTTTTTTTTTTTTTTTTTTTTTTTTTTTTTTTTACTTTCGTTGTGACTTTTTGCGCGTTGTTGAAAATTCTTTTGCTTTCTTTTTTTTCTCGGAAAATTGTTTTTTGCTTTTTGTTTCTTGCAACGCTTTGTTAATAGTTAATAATGCTTATCCGAAACGTATCGGTTCTGTGGCTGATATTGATCCAGTTAACGGTATTTATGGTTCATTGGTAGCTGAACAACAAGCAGCCGTACAGCAGCAACAGCAACAGCAACAACAACAACAACAACAACAACAACAACAACAATATTATCAACAAGTACAGCAACAAACATCACCGCAAGCTCAGTGTTCAAATCATAATCTACAACAAAAGCAATCTAAATCAAGTGTGGTAAGTTTTAAAAGTCAACCACAAACAAAAAGAAATCTCTTCTCCAACAGACTTTTGCAATTTATGTAATACACTAGTCTGAAGGAGATAGTCAGGCAGGCAGGCAGGCAGGCAGGCCTGTAAGCTTCAAAGAAATAAAAATAAAAATAAAAATAAAAATAAAAATTCGAGAATGGTCTCTTCAAAAGCAAAGCTAACGAACTTGCCGAACTCTGACCTTGACGGCTGTACACTGTCACACAGGGGCCATTGCCTGTAAATTAATTTTTTGTGCTAAAGTTTTTCTTGCCATTTTTACTCAAAAGGAAAAATATTGAAGAGGCAAGATATATATATATATATATATATATATATATTTATATATAAAGCCAACTTTCTGTCTAAAATATTATCCCCTGGGGATATGAGTCGTACGACACGACACGACACAGCACCTAGTTGAAGACAGGCTTATAATTGGGTCGCCGTTTAAGTTAGTTAACCATTAAAGGGAATATGGACAGAATCGCATGACCGATGCTGAACTATGATATTTTAGGGAAACGGTTTATTATGCTACATTGCTTCATATAATAAATTCAAAGATGCAGTTTGTCCTTATTCAACATCTTTGATAACAACAACAAATTCCGAATTTATGCCAACAATTTATCAGCGACATTAGAAACGTTCGAGACCTGATAAGCAAAGTCGTCGAACAAGTTGATGTGAATTATCTTCGGAAACGCCTAAGATCTAAGATCTAGCTTATGTCGATTAGTGCATTACGATAAGTCATAAGTCACTTATTATGATCTTGAGAGTACGAGTTGACTTTCAAATCAAGCGGTCATCTAATGCTCTCGATGCAGATTACGATTACCTATTGATTACCTATGAATCGTATGAAAAGCTCAAAAAGTTGGGTTGGCCATTGCGAAATGTCCATTCATTTAAATAGAAATCATTTCGAATCGAAAGATATCGTTTTTCATCATTGTTTGCACGCTTTGACAGTCGTAATTGTTCGGCTTAGATAGACAGACATACGATGAATTTGTAGACAAAACGTTTTTATTAATAATTGAAATTATTCATGAGATTTGTCACGAGATGTATTTTAGTTATTGGAGAAATTGAAACCTTAACTCTAGTAGAGGACTTTGCTCTTCCTCATTAATATATATATATATATATATATATATATGTATAGAGGCGCGCAATGAACATATCTATTATCTATTTATATGTGAGTTTTTTGATTTTTTGTTTTCTTTTTTTTCCATTTGCAGCGGGTCTATCGGGCTCTGTACGATTATGAAGCGCAAGACATTGATGAGGTCAGTTTTCGTGAGGGTGATATCATATTTGAAGTGGAGGCGATTGATTCCGGATGGATGACTGGCCGTGTAGAGCGCACCGGTAAAACTGGCATGCTGCCCGCCAACTATGTCGAACAAGCGGTTATATAATAGGGAATGCTTTATTATTGTTGTTGTCATCAATTTGTTGTAATACTGATTTTATGTCTCTATTTAGCATTCATCTTTATTTACTTTCTACGATTATTTTTAGACGATAACAGTAATCGAAATCGCATTGTAAGCAATATCTATACACATCACACACACAATAGCAATCTCGGCCATAATACAAAATATCAATTGTATCCGCAACAGAACAACGTTGATCCGCTGTTAGCGAACAAAGAGCCAGATCGACCGCAAGACCAAGATTTTTATTATTATTTCAATCATGTGTTTTAAGCGCGTGAATATATATACACACACACACACACACACATATACGCAATCAATGAAAAAATGAAAGTTGGATCGAAAACGAAAATCCAAATTTGTTCTGAACAACACTCCTGCGGAACTCTTTCTATAAAAAAAAAAAAAAAAAAAAAAAAAAAAAAAAAAAAAAAAATAAAAAAATAAAAAATAAAAACAAAAGAAAAAAAAGTAATAGTAAATCTTTCACTCTCTCTCTCTCTCTCTCTCTCTTTCTGTTTCTCTCCCCCTCTCTTTCTCTTTGTCCCTCTGTCCATCTTTCTCACTCCCCCTCTCTTTTTCTCCGTCACTCTTTCTCTCTCTTTCTCTCCCTCTCCATCTCTCTCTCTCTCTTTTTCTCTCTTTCTTTCTCCCCCTTGACCTCTTTTCCTCGTTTTCTTTGAACACATAAGGATTTGTTTTTTTATAATTGTTTTGAAAACAATTCATTTTTTGTTAAATTTTCATAGAAATCAATTTTTAAATTATATAAATATGATGGAAAACGAAAAAAAAAAAAAAAAGAAACACGAAATAATATCGAATTCCTCGATAAAATCACAGCAGCTAATATAGTTTTATAAAAATTGAAAAAAGAAAAATTGAAATTTTCATAACAAATGCAGAATTCGGCTTAAGCCGAATCTTCTCATATCCACCACCACTAATATTAACAGTAAAATGAATAGACAGAAAAATTTATAAATGAATTCGAATCAAGTAAGAGAATATATCCCTTCGGTATATATCCTTTCGGTATTATATACTTTCGGTATTATATCCTTTCTCTTATTAAAGATATTTATCCTATATCTGTATCACTAACACTACACGTTTTTGTAGTCAATCGATACGTGTTGGTGTTTTTAAGAATGTGAGGGAAAGAAATGAAACGAGTGTGTAATTAATGAGCAAAATTGAGATATTATTTCATATAAGCAACACTACTGTGTTTAATATTTAATGATTTCGCAATTATCAAATCTCTCTTTGCTAATTAGGAACAAAACTTTAACTGAATGCATTTAATTAACTGGCCGTTAGTTAGGGATAACTAATCTAACTCGCCTGCTGCAGCTTAAAACCAAATTAAAGTTCTTTTAACAAAAAAAAAAAAAATAATAATAATAATAATAAATTTACTTATGCTTGCATGTGTTGGTGGTGGATATGTACATAATACAAATATATACAATACATATACATACGATAATAATAATAATAATAATAATAATAATAATAGTAATAATAATGAAGAACATGAAAAAAAAAAAAAATAAAAATAAAAATAAAAATTGAACTTAAATTATAGAATAATTAACGACGAACCTAAAACTAGTTAATATTTATATACTTGTGCACACATTGTGTGTGTGTGCATGTACGTACATAAAAATATACTATTGTTACAACAATTTCATATATATATATATATAAAACTATAAAGGAATTCACAAGAATTTTATAAACAACTTGAAAAAATTTATCCTTTTTCCTTATTGGAAAGCACTTTTTTTTTTTTTTTTTTTTTTTTTTTTTTTTTTTTTTTTTTTTTTTTTAGAGAGATATACATAATAAATAGATCAAATATTTGTTAGCCTTTTGCAGCAATTTTTTCAATTCGATATATATATAGATATAGAAGATGAATGCATCATCGTAATCATATTAACCTATAACAAGATATCTGAAATAATTGAACTGAATCCAAGACTTGAAAATTTTTTGATAGAAATTTTTTATTTTGATATGGAAAAAAATAAGACAAAAAACAAAAAAAAAGGAAACAAAAAGAAGCAATTTGACCGACCGAGAGTTAAGACGAAATTTTTGATAAAAAAAGAAAAAACAAAATTTGCAAAATACTAATAAGAAAAATATTTCATAATTTTATAAGTTGATACACACACACAACAGTGTTTCTAGACTTCGGCACTTTATTTTCATGGAGTTCCAAAATCAAGTCAAAGCTTCTCATTGAAAATATCCAAACATAGATATTTTTGTTATCATCGTGATGAATAGCTTTAATACGCTTGCTTACAGTCATGTTGTTTATTGGATTTCAAATCGACGAAGAAAAAGGAGAATCCACGTTGATCGAGATTTCAGTGCCATTTAAAAGTCCCTTTATTACAAGCATGACAGCCAATTATTTTTTGCAAGTACTTTGTATGGATAGCGGAACTTAGCGGTGAACGTATGCAAAAAACGAGCTGCGTCCTCTAATCCAAGGCTTTCCAAGGAAAGCCTGCTCTTTAAGTTTATAAAAACTTACGCAATTTCAAGATGGTAGTAGCAGTGACAATATTAATAATGATTTCCATACAGTGAAGAAAGAACTTTATAAGTAGTTTAGGGAGAAATTTTTTTTGCTTGTGAAGCAATGCAATTAAGTGCAAGGATCAAAATAATTTCGAAATATCACTAGAAAGTACAATTCCGTACCAAGAACGCGCAACTTCTGTCCCTTTACAATTCCAAGGTTTTATTTTTCTCTTTTTCTATAATTTAAAGCAATTGATTGGCATCTATTGTTGAGTCTATCTTCGATCTGTACGGCTATAGAGGTAGGTGAGTGATCGATTAAAGCGAAGAGAACAGAGTAGATGTTGAAACTAAGAAAAAAAATATTGCTTAACACATTACCTAACACTAATTGCGTGCCACAAAAGTTCTCGATTTAAAATAATCAAAAACCCAACGTGCTGTTGATATCATCGTGACTTTCTCATCTTTTTTAAGTTTCCACATTTTCAGCAGTACTTGTCCTTTCCGGCATCTATAAATATATATATACATATATATATATGTATACTACCCGGACACACATAAATACACACACATATATATATATATCCGGATAGTCCGGGTGTCCGGGTAGTCCATAGCTTATCCTGACGGTGCCACAGATCCTAATTTTCGCACTGAATGACAGATATTTCATTAAATCAAAGTTATCAGGATAAATTTAATACCACTCATCGAGATATGATGCTGAATATCTCAGTTATAACATTCTGCCTTTTCTTCAATACAATTTAAAGTTAGAGGTATAACGAAGCCCTGCCTTAGGTTCGTATAAGATTCTGCTTAAAATTCCATTCGAATCATAATCAACTCGGCCATAGCATTATTCTCTCATCTAACGGTAAATTTTGAGTGGAAGTGTAGATCTTGCTTATTTGATAGACAATAAAAATGAACACACAAGGGCATTACACGAAATTCAACGGAAAGCACAAATGCGTGCACATGATAGATTATGTGTTTTGGGAGGCGTTCAAGCCATGAAAAGCGATCTTTAGAGATAACATATTCTCAACATTAACTCAACATTCTCGAGGATAGTTTAGCATCTTGTTTTTCGACAATTATCGATTAACAAACACCTTTTGGAAAATAAAGAAAAAAAAGAAAAAAAACGTGATATGTTATTAAAAGCATAAGTTGACTTTCGTTTATCATAGATAGAGAGAAGGGGCAAAGAGGAGAAGGGACTTACAATGTACGACAGAAGAACGTTTGCACATTGCATTGTTTGATGGGTAATATTCTCAAAGACACAGATCTATTGCGAGCTCTTTGGGAGTTTGTTTTTCTTTGTTGCCGATGAAAATCCGTAAGCAATATTTTTTATTTAAAAATGTGCGAAAAAACAAAAATAAAATATTCTATTAATTTAACAATTAACTTACAGACCAAATTAAGAAATATTTTCTTATTTTACAAATTTAAAAAAAAAAAAAAAGAATAAAACGAACTCGTTTATTATTTACCGGTATATATATTAGCGAAAGTCTGTGCTTATAAAGTCGTCAATAAATAAATCGTAGAAACACACAAACTCTTTGAAAAATAAATTAAAAAACTTCAGTTAATATCCCAGATAATAAGGTTTTGAAAACTATTTTTAAAATTTTCTCTTGGAAAAAAAAAAAAAGAAAAGAAAAGGAAAAGGAAACAACATAACCTTTAAAAACCCTAAAGTGCCTTTAATTTGCGGTTTTTTCTTATAAAAATATTTTCTACTTCAAAAAGTAAATAAATTAAAAAAGAAAAAAAAAAAAGAAGCCATATTCGTCTTGGGGCGAATCTTGAATGCCCATCACCATCTTAATTTAAGTGTACACACGGCATAAATGTAAGTACATTAAAAATAAAAAAAATAAAAAAGTCGTTAAATAAATAAATAAAAATGCAGTCTTTCTGTTAAATTTGATAAATAAATTTATGGAAAATAAGTAAGAAATTTTTTTTCGATCTTCCAGCTCTAATCGGTATATTTGTACAGGAGATTAAATCTAGACTTTCGTAGCTGGCAAGGTTGAACTTGATCAAGACGCAAGTTGAGAACGGACAACATCATGACTCAACTTGTCAAGAATCTTATGTTAATAATATTTACATTTTAATAATGCATTTCGAAAATGAATTAATACAATTTACTCGCAATCGTATATTCTATCTGGTGATCGGTATAAAAAAAGTACTATATAAATATAAGTTAAAATAAAATATATAAACATAAGTTAAGATAAGTTTAACTTGCATTTAAAAAGGAGAAGAACAAATATGGTATTAAAAAAAAAAAAAAATAAATAAAAAAAATAATACGGGAATGAACAAAAAGGCGAATCTTGAATGTCCGCCATTTAGAAATTTGAGAAAAATTAAAAAAAGAAATTCACGAGTGAATGTGTGTGCAAAGAATAAAGGAGAAAATTGTACTCGCTTGATATGACCATCCTCCATCCACCATCTCGAATAAGTTTTTTTTTTTTTTTTTTTTGAAGAGAACATTAGAGAGAGCTCAGGACTTGACACCAATCTCATCGGACATTCAAATTTTTCGTTTATAGGCAGAGTATGATGATGAAATACCGTAAGATGATAGTACGAGATGTGAACGATGGCAAGTTAAAGCGGGAGGAAGTAAAACGTTAAAACTTATTGAAATGAATGAAAAAAACTGCGCCCGCCCAAAGGGTATAAAATTAAAAAATATATTTTGTAATGTGCAGTTTTTCAATTTATGTTTCAATTATTATGCGGCGGCGGACGGCGGCGGCTTAGTAAGCTTCTATCTGAACTTTTTGTAATTTAAAGGCTTTAATCAGGAGAAAACGTAACGTAACGGGTCTGATGAGCGCGTTTGTCTCTTACAAATTTTCTACTTTACTTTTTGCAGGCGACAAAGTGGTCGGAATGCTTACTTAAGTATTTGATATCTGGATGGTGGATGATGGAGGTCATAGGCATTGGCCATAGGTCCTAACAATTGTTTAGAAAAAAAAAGAAGAAAAATAAATAAATAAATAAATAAATAATTAGATCTTATAGGTCTTTCTATATAACGAAAAAAAGAGCGTTTAAAAAATGTTCTTTGTGATTAAACATATGCATACTGCTATAAAAATAAATACATATTTAAATGATTATATAGCTATATAAATATATATACTATATATATATATATATATATATATATATATATATATATATATATATATATATATATTATTAGTCATAAAGCCGAAATTGTTAAATTAAATTATAAAATGAATTAAAAGAATAGTTACATAAATTATTCTCACCAATTGTTTACCTTTACATTATTTTAAAGTCCTAATAAAATAATAAAAAAAAAAAAAAAAACAAAAAAACAAAAAATTAAAAAGAAATATTAAATTTAAAGTTATTTGTAATACGAAACACATAAAACTTATAAAAAATATCTACAGGCCAAGTCTTCATTCAGATATGCTTGTGAAGTACGCGTTCGTCCCAACCTTGATTTCATTGTTCATTCTTAGTTCAGCTGAATCTTAATTACATTCACTCTTGCAAGGAGTGATTTTTTCAAAACCCTTTCAAAATACCAATAACTCTAACTTCTCTTAACTTTTTCTTGCATCTGTTCCGATCAATATGAAAGCGACCGCATATAGTTTATATAATACCTCAAATTGCGAACAGCTTTCGATTTTGTCTTTGCAATGCTAAATACATTCCCTCGAAGGTTTCGAAAGTCAGACAATTCGCATTCGCATCCCCTAAAAAGTTTCCAAGACTCTCATTGTTGAATATCCTCATGCTCGTCTCTCATTTCTATATATAATTATTTCCTGCATTTTTGTTTTCCAAAAAGAGGAAAAACTGATTCAAGTTTTTTCACAAAGATCTAAAATTCCTCCCTCCTTCAGATTTATAATATTATATATGGAAAAAATGAATGATCTTATAATAGTTGTATTATAGTACATTTTTAATAAGGAAAAAAGGACGAAGAACATCATCATCATCATTCTGATACGTCGCTTACGTTATTTACTACGAAATCCTTTGTTCCTAAAGGAAATCAGTTGCAATATGTTTCCAACAATCTTTCAGTTTTCTCTCTCTCTTTCTCTCTCTCTCTCTCTCTCTCTTTCTATAGTAAATAATAAAATTGACATGTTCGCTTGAAGTCGCTGCTTCATACGAATGAATCGAGACATCGGCGCTTGCAAGTTATGTATTTTCCAAATCTGTGCCATTCATTTTAGGTAATGAAAAAGTATAAGCGATATTATAATGGCCGCGTTCACGAAAAGATTATCACTATTGTTAATATCAGTTATGGGAGGATTTCAAGTCAAATGTTAAAATATTTGTCATATACTTAATAACTTTCGATCCGATATTTAAAAATCGTTCCAATTTTCTAAGCATGATGTTACACAATTATTTCCAAGCTTAACGTGTGAAATTCATCTGGTATCAGAGTATCTGTCCGGCGGTCTTTATTTCACTTGACTCGGAAGCGTACATCGTTTAACATTAGATTGTCGGATATTGCCTATACATCTATTCTGCCTGAAATGAGTCAATTTAACTCAGGCCTTAAGAATTGAAGATCATTTATTTATTTATTTATTTTTTATTTTATTTTTATTTTTAAGAAACTTTATTCGAAACAGGTTTAACATGTCTATTCTCCCGGAAATTCTTTTTTATTACATTCAACATTGACGGCTTTAGTTGTATTATTTTTTTTGATGCCAAATTTATTTGGTAACTAAATGGACGTTCAGCTTTACTTGAGAACAATTGCTCGTCGGTTGCGTTATGCTTGCAATGGGTCAATAAATTTTTCTTATACTTAATTATTTGATGAATCAATTTGGCTCACTTCCCTACAAATATGTGTAGAACGTATCGATTTTTGTGACTTTTGTGTGAGTTAAGAGGAGAAGAAATTAATATTTGTATGATATTTAAAAAAAAATTATTTGAAAATTACTTAATATATTTCAATAAAATTCAAATGGACTCGTTCCGGCAGCAATCCTAGTGTTAAGCAAATGAAAATTGTTGCTGAAAATCTCATCCAAATGTTGTTCCATGTCACGACGTAACCTCAAAAAAAAAAAAAAAAGTAGCAAAGCAGAATGAATTACATTCCCATCAGAAATGGCGTGAGTTGAATTTTAGATTTTTTTTTTTTTTTTTTTGATTGTTTTCATTAGGTGCAATAATAATGCGAACAGAATGCGTATCAATGATCAAATTATTACATTCTTTGATACTTTTCAAGACAAGCCTGCATATGGGAAAACTCGGCCGATTGTTTAAGCAATTGATATAAGGCCAAGAATGAAATCAATTTGATGAATTGGTGGACGGACGGCTTGTTTACGTTAATAAGGTATCGTCGCTCCTCAAGTAGTAGTTTTCATAGTAACAGTAATAAAATCGAATTTTTCAATATATTTTTGCAACACTAAGAGATTTACCAAAATTGCCAATTGTAAAAAAAAAAAAAAAAGAAAAAGGAAAAGAAAAAGCAAAAGAAAACAATAATTGCAAATGTAATAAATTTAATTAAAAATGTTTATTAATCTTTATCCTTTACACTTGTAATGATCTTAAGATCTCGGATCGCATCCTTAACTATGCCTGAAATTAATAAATTATATATAAATATATAATTATCTCTTTGACGATAAATATGAAAAATCCAAAAATGTTTATCAATAATATAATATAATAGTTAGGGTCAATTGAAATGAACTGCGCGTATAAAATTGTTAAATGCTTGCTAAATAATAATGCAAATTAAGTACGTTGTTTAACGGTTAAAATATTAAATAAAATAAATATTGAAATAAAAATTGAAAATAAATAATTGAAAAAAATGAGGAAAATTCAATTGAATGATATGCGCAAATAACTAATTACATACATACATACATACATACATACAATGCAGTAACTATAATAAAGAATAAACAATGAAATAAAATGTTTTAGAAATATATTTATGTGTCTTTGTCTATTCACTTATTTACGCTTCACGCTTCATCTTTCTCAAGGAATTATCTTAGATTCACTCCGTGTTAAGTATACTTTGATGTTTCTGCAGCTCTGTGTAATGAATTCTCTCTCTCCCTTTTTATTTAATTATTTATTTGTATTTTTTATTTATTTTTTTTTTTTTGATGAACAAAGAAAAAGCCTTATAATAAAATATTATGTATGGGAAATGGTCGAAAAAGCGATTCGATCCGAACCCATTTCAATAGCCTTTGTCCATAGGACAAAACATGTTAAAAATTGAAATTTGTACGTTGAATGCGAGACGGACAGACTGACAGACGGACAGACAAACTTACATCTAATAAGAAAGTGCTTTTGAATCATTCGGTGGATTTATCTCAACTCCTTTCGCGATAGCACTACCGCTAGAAACTTCTTCCGGCTCCGAGGTCAAACAGTTACAGAACCATTTTCTCTGCTAAATATGACTCCATCGATCTGAGCGTGTGTTAATCAAAAAGTCATAGGCCTAAAGAATACTCCGCAATCGTGAGAGAAGCTCCCAGCCCAAGTTAGCATCACTTCCTCGCTTGATTGAATTTGTAACGGACGGACGTATACGAATATTTATCGTTTTTTCAAGACAACCATTTTTTTTTTGCACCAAACGTCACAAAGCACTTAACTATTTCATAGCTTACTGCTCCTTCAGTCCAAACCAACCATCCAATCATTTTCATAATTTCAGCTGCATTTTTCCCAGTTAAGCTCAGTACAAAAAACACTTAAAAGACGATTATCGCTTTGCGCTTTGATGTACACTGCAAGACACCATTGTCCCAGTTACCCATACCAAAAGAAGGTTGTATGAAGCAACCAATTTTAATGGACAGAATTGATCGGAACGCACCTAATATGTACCTAGCAGATGTATGACAACTAATAACATATTTTGTCTATATCTGAAAACAATATGTTTGAAAATTCGATTCGGACTTATTTTGAGTTTATTCCCATGGATTATTAGTACACAAAAACCGTCGCGGATTAAAATTAACGAAAACATAACCTAATCTTTGCCAGTTTATCGAACAGTTTTTGTAAAAATTGAAAACACGAATGTATAACACTCAGCGAATCTTCGGTCGTTGATTTGCTCAACAGAAGAAGAAGAAGTAATGCTATAACTGAGCTATCGTAGCTCAACACGTGAATTCTCAGGTATTCGTGGCTTCATTTTTCCCTAAATAAACGAAATTGTCGTATTCCGTCGATCGATCCGTCCGTCTGTCCATCTTTCACAAAATTCCATTCTGATCAGAAAAACTGACTGTAGGACATGCGACTCGCGTTGGCCACGTTACTTGCTTCATTACACGGAGTGCTAACCTTATAAAAAACATTCTCTTTATTCGTAAACGTGCAAAAAGAGTGTCGATCTTTTAGTATAATAAGTAAATAATAATTTCCTAAACCGGGTTTGTCAATCCGATTCAAATCGGATTGAAGTGGAAGAAAAATCGGCAGACGAAGAATTTGGGTTTGCTTTTCGGAAACTCGATATTAAACTTGAATTTTGGATTGATAGTTCGCGTTAACAAAGGTTCTCCTTAATATAATTTTTTTTTTTTTCTTTTTTCAAACACCGATCATGTCACCAATATTTCATTATTCACGTTCCACGAACGTGAAGCCGAAGTCGATACGGAAGCAATCGATTACCACGTGACTTAAAATGCTATTCCATTGTTTTTGTCTTTCATGTCGTGCGATCAAGGTCAATAACGAGAACCGTAAACCGATCGCTGGTCCTCATTTTTCCTATTAATTCCTTTTGATATGTAAATCATATGAAGGAGGATAAGAAATATCATATGAAAATTTCCCAAATAAGTGATGATGTCTCTCCGAAACTTTCGATAGCCTCAACACCATCTACCTCATATATATATATATATATATATAAGTTATATATATATATATATATATATAAGTTAAGTGAATGAATTCCTTTGCTTTAAAAAAAAATATTTGTTGGACCGGTCAGGGAATCCGATTCAATTTTTTATAAACGATTTCTATTTCTATTCACAAGCATTTCAAACTGCACTGAGCTGCACTTAACTTAAATTAGCGAAATTAAATATTTAATCATTTATATAAACTTAGTTCTAGTACGATACGCTTACATAGTCTATCAACAAAATATAGTCATAGTACCTTTATGTAGAATATGCTTAGATAAACGCCTGCAATAAACGCTGAATTGCCCAAGCACGTGCATGAACACCTGCCTTTAGTTAACCCGTTATGGAATTAAACTTTTACCCATTGTGGCCTTATAGATATATAGATAGATATAGATATTTGTTTGATTAAAGCTCAATGAGGCTTAAACTCACACTGGACCACATTCCATCCCATACAAATTTCTCTTCTTAGGTATAAGACGTTAAATTCGGAATTAATTGAGTTGAATTTTAAAATATCAAAATATCAAAAAAAAAAAAAAATCTGTTTTATTTATTCGTTTGAATTATTCTTTTCACAGAAGAATGGCTTCACAAATTTGTTGCTGCTTTGCTGCTATATTTTTCGAAAAAAATTCTTCAATTGAATCGAATCCATTGAACTTGTTACAAAACAGAGCATAGAAAAAAAAAAGTTAAAAAAAAAATCATTTACAACATTGGATAAAATACATAAAAAAAAAAAAAATCGTCTCAATTAGTTTTCGCTTCCAAGCTAGTTTCGTTGGCTGCACGAAGCGCTAAAATATTTTCCAAAATATGTCTTTTCGAATTTTCGATAATTTTTTCGAAAATTTTAAAATCATTTTCCTTTTCAGCTGTCACATGGTCTAATTTCTCTTTAAGCATCGTTATCTTCTCACTCGCCAATTCAAGTCTTCCATGCATAATAAATATAAAGAAAATGATATGAGAAATATTTGAAGAAAATATAATTTTACAAAATTCAAATCAAAAATATTGATACATACCGATTTTTCATATCGGACATATTATCATTTGTGTCGTTTATATCGTTTGTGTTCATCGTAAAATTCGAAATCGTTTTGGCGCCAGTCAAGGCGGTATTTTCAAAAGTCAATGAACTGATCGAAGTGGCGCTGCTGAAATTATTCAAACTATTCGAATAATCGCTGATACGTTGTGTCCGCTTGCGCCTTTCATGATGTACCTCAAGCTCTTTTTCCATATCACCTTTGAAAGAATCAAAAAATCACCACAAAATCTTCGTTATATTTTTTAATTTTTTTCCAATTTTATAAACATATTCGACTTACGTAATTTGACTTCCAAACGGGCGATACGAACTTTTTGCTTGGATAGCAAGTCTTGCAAGTTCTCATTTTTATGCCGTTCTTGATCGATACGTTCATTCAGAGTTTTATTATGCTGCACCAGGTAATTTTTCTCCGATTCCAACGCATCCAATATGGTGATGAACTCTTCCTAGATTTTAAAGAACGATTTTTTCAAGGCATTTTTTTAAAAAAGAAATTTTTTATATATGCATTTGGGAGAAATATAGTTTTTCTTTTTTCTTTTATATATACAATGATTTCTAACGACAGAAACAGACGATGGCAATAATCGTACAGATCAGCGAACATCTAGAGTTCACTATGAAGGTCGACTTCTCAAATATGAAAATTAAGGAATTTCGGATCTTTATTTTTTGAAATTAGCCAGGCCTACAAGAAGTTTTTCAAATTAGAACAAGTAAGAAGATTATAGTCGGGCGACGCCGACTGTTACATACCCTACCCCCTTCGCCTAGTACACCTATTTCCATACATCAAAAAGTACCCATTATTTTCATGCAAAGCGATAATTTTCATGAAAGCCCGCTGGCCTGTCTCTGTTTGCGTTCCGCGATAGCACCTATGAAAAAGTTGACTTATGTTATGTGTGTAAATTCGCTACCATAAATATTCATCATAAAATATTAAAAATTATGCCTTCTTCGGAAGGGCTTAGTACTCGTGACATGTGGGGCCGAAAAATAGACCCAGGTGGTTCAAACTAGATCCACATCATTTTTTTATTTAATTACTAAATAAACTTTCATCACAAAAAATTAACCATTAAGCCTTTCTGCCATATAAGGGTCTATAGTTCATGAGAATCCTTATATGCGAAAGCGGTTGATCCAAAAATCGGCCTACATAATCCAAAATCGGTAAGGTAGATTTCTTTGTCAATTTACTGTTATGTCAATTTATGTATTAGATCTTTTTACCATATGAAACCTCCATTTCCGCAGGAACGGTTACAGGAGAGGGTTCTCGAAAAACACTAATACTTGCGTCACTTTTGTCAACAACAAATTTTGAAAATTGCAATTTTTCCCATATAACGAGTTTTCAGAAGAGGGCTATATAGGAAAGATGGTCGAAAAAGTACAGCGATCCGAATCATTTTCAATAGTGTTCGTCCTTGGACCAAAGTAGTACGCCTGTATCGCTTAAATCTGCCGCCTACAGCTTGAACACAAAATAAATATAGACAGACATCAGACTGACGGACAGACAGACAGACAGACAGACAAACCTACTTTCGTCCTGTTCTAAATCGATCGGTATAATAAAAGGTGAGTTTATCTTAATCGCTTCTGGATGTCACATACGTCCGCACTAACTTAATATAATGATAAGTACATCGAAACATCCCGCTTATGTAAAATCAAAGCATTGAATAGATTTTGTGGATTTTTTCATTGGAACTTCCACGGTGGCCAATACCATCTATTTTTGCTTAATCAATAACCTCTAAAGTGAACACTAACGGAAGAAAGCAAAGCCACTCGACAATGACACGCTACATATTAACCAAAAGATTAGAAAGCAATGTTTACCTTTCTCAATTCGCGGCAAGAGAATAAATATCCTTCACAAATGGCTTTCAAGTCGGCTTCCAATTTTTTTATCACCGTCTTCAACTCTTCGATATATTCATCATTGCCATTCATCAGGAGCTTAATCTCTTCGTATTTGTGTTGGATGTCTTTCTCTTTAAGTTCTGCCTCTTTTCGCTGTTTCACTACAATCGATACTTCGCGTTGCAACTCATTGATACGTTTCTCATAAAGAAATTTCTGTTGATTTAATTTATCGTTCATGGTGGCGACATTAATCGTATTGAAATCGGTCTGCTCTTCTAACGAGTTGGTTTTCATTTTGTAGCGTAAAATTTCATCGTTAAGTGTTTTATTGCGGACCTTTAAAGCTAAAATTTTGCCACGTTGCTCTTCTAGTTGCGATTTTAAATTTGCAATTTCCTTTTCCAAGCCTTCAACTTTGACGCGATGCTGTAACTCTGTCCTGCGTACAGTCGGCCGCTCGTAGAAGCCTAAACTTAACTTGGACATAACTGAAGGGGTCGGCGTAGATGTTGGCGTCGCAGCCGATACGGCGCCTTCAGACACCGAACCACTACTGTCTTGCGTTTCCGGTACCGAATGGCTTGAAAATGCCTTATTTGGATTGAAGGGGCTTTCGCTTACCTCCAAACGTTCCCGCAATTCTTGCACTTTTTGTTGCAAATGCAAAATGTGCTGAGCTCGTCCCCGCCAGTTCGAGCCATTCGAATGATTGGCTAAAATATTGATATTAACATGTTCGCCAATTTCCTGTTGCAAGCACTTTTGAGCCAACTTTAATTGGTTGTTCAGTTCGGTATTGCGATTCCGAGTCTCAAACAACTTTTGCTGCAAAACATTGCACTTCGATTGCAACTCCTCCAATGGTGTAATATTCTGATGTATATGCAAATGCGAAATTTTATTAATTTCAAAATTTATATTCTAATCGAAAGGCTGCTATTGCTGCTCTTACCCCTTTCTTAAGCAATTCCCCGTCCTGACGGAATTTGTCCTGATTTGTTTTCACATCTCGTTCCAACATCTGAATTTGTATATCTTTTTTCGTTAAACGATTTTTCGTGTTTTCCAATTCGCCCCTAAGCTGACGATTTTTCTTACTTAATTCCAATAATTTTGTGCTGGCGATAGATGAATTACATCGTAACTCTTCAATCGGTACGGAGTTCAAGACCTCATTTAACGAATTTACCGATTTCCTCAGTTCAGCTATTTCTTGATTCTTTTCCGATATCGTATTCGCTAACGTCTCATTTTGTTCTTCTATCTCGACCAATTTCTTACGGAGTTTCTTTGTTTCCAATTTCTTTTTCTCGATCTTTTGCACGCTATGCGTAGACATGACCTTTTTAAGTCGTTCCCTACTTTTCTCTTCCCTATTCTGACGATCTGGTGGCGGTGCTTCTGTGGCCACAGCTTGATCTTGAGCTTGGATAATATCCATTTTTCTAAATGTCCCCTAAATATCCCCCACTATATCCAATGCTTCTTCGATATTTTTGATTTCTTTTTTTTTTTCCTCTACCGTTTTTCGAAAAAAATTTCTTAATTCAATTACAAAAAATATTTTCTGATAAATCCAAAAAAATCAAAAGATTTGTTGCTGAGTAATTTGATAAAATAAGCAAACATAGGTAAAATCGATTTACCGATAATTCGATATGCTACGTTAAAGCAGATTAAGTCCAAAAAGCTTGATTTGGCTAATAATGGGAAAATTTCGTTCATTTTCCGGATAGACATGGGCAAATAGCGCCTATACGCATATAGGCGAGTCGATTCGGTCGAATTGAAAGAATCCGATCTTAAGCTTAAGTAATTGATATCAGATTTTTAGATTTTTGCAAAGGCATTTGAACGGATCGATAAAAAGTTTATAATTATATATATCCACATGGATCTTGGGAACTTTATGGTAGATGGTAGATAAAGTTCCCAAGATAGAGGTTTCGGGACATTGAAGTTTATCTGATCAAGTAATGGTACCATTACCAGCAATCTCACGTCTCTCACGTGACAATAAGGCGAACTAAAGCAATCAAATTTCATAAGTGGGCAAAGAGACAAACGGGTCGCAATCTAAATAGCTAAAGGCAAAGAGCACCCGCTTGCTTTTCAAAAGATTCAATTGCATTTAAATATGAACCTATAGAAAGGAGATCTACTCGAAGCAGGGACATACTCGAATATTGATCTCATTGTGCTCATGTATAGCGTTTTTGTAATGTGAGGATCGTCAAAGTCTTTGACTGAGCTGAGCTGAGCTGAGCTGGCTGGGTCAAAGTGCAAATTAAAATGTAGTTCTTGGTCGAATTAACAACCCCTCCCCCCCCAAATTCCATGAACGAATCTACATTTTCGTCTTTGAGAATGAAAGCTTCTTATTTCTTCTGTAGATTTAATTTCATTAAATTTAATGAGCACCACATAAGTAAGTTATCGAGTAAGTCAAGTTGAAGGCGAGTAAAGGAAGAAAACAATTTAAGACCGTTAGTGGACATGTGGTAAGATGTGGTTCGACTTAATCGTCGAAAGGGAGATCATTGTTGTTGTATAGGATAAACAGAAAGCGTCGCCTGGACGTCACGAGAAATTCATTAGAGGCGATGAAGTGAAAAAAGGAGCCTAAACGATTCGTTATACGTTCGATATATAAGAACTAATCGATTTCAATAGATATGAGCATCCATTTCCATTTGCATTGACGTTGTTTTCATAGAATGAGAACGTTGTTGCTCAATTGAAAAGAAAACCATAGAATTTTGTATATAGTGCGCTTTGAACGAAGGAAGTTTTCTTTGCTTACATAATAAATACATTTGTCTACCTACTTACTTACATATGTTTTCATATTTCAATTGCAATTTCAATTTCAATTTCAATTTCAATTTTATATAATATTTATAGGCAAAGATATATTAATACATTTAACGCTACATGAATAGGGAATTAAGGGCAGTTCTCAATGAAAATTAAATGAAGGGAATTAATTAAAAATTGACTATCAGTTAACAATAATATTATGTCACGCCATTCAATTAATTTTATATCTCATTGAAAGCAGTTAACAAAAGCGAATGCAAATACAATCATAATACCTACCCCACCTAATAATTAGAAAATATAATTTATTAATTATATCATATCCGGTAGTTTTGTTCCATCAATTTCGTCCGTTCTCTCTAGTTTGTATGTCGAGAAAGATGGCCTGGTGGTCGCTGTTTGTATACTCTTCGCTCAGCGACCACTTGCAACTCGCCAGTAGGCCGTCACTAACAAAAGTGAGGTCTACTTTCGACCCTCTTCCTGCCTTTCGAAACGTATCCCTCCGCCCATCGTTCAGAAGAGATACATTCAACACAGCGAAGGCCTCCAGCAAGCTGCGTCCCCTCGCATTGCAGGCTTTACTGCCCCAGTCGAAGGCCCAAGCATTGAAATCCCCTGCAATTATAACTGACGCTTTCTCACGGCACATCTTCCACAAGCTCGTCTAGCATGCGCTGGAATTCACCTTGTGTCCAGCTTGGGGGAGCGTAGCAACTGTAGCAGCATAGATATTTAACTGTCGCCCTAACGAAGCCCCTGTGCTGGCAGTCCACATCCATAAGTGCTATGGGCGCGGGCGCCCAAAATTACTGCTTTCTTAGACGAATCAGTTACCCAGGCACCCTGCCCCGCCCTTCGATATGGCTCGCTCAATAGCGCCAAGTTCACCTCTTTCTCAACGACCGTCCGCTGAAGTAGGTCATGAGCTGCTTCGCCGTGGTTGAGATTAATCTGCATTAATCTCATTTCCGCGTTCTAGTGGCCAGGGCCCGCTTAAGCAGTGGACATTTGCCTCTTCCCGCCACGTGCTTTGCATCCACATTCGGTGTCCCCGGGGACACCGAATGTGGATGCAA
>KK502445.1:122389-135895 GCA_000688735.1 Glossina austeni
AAATATGTATGTGTAGACACATATGTATATATCATAAATATATATATATATATATACATATATGCAGCATATATATATATATATATCAAACATACATATACGCGTGTGTGTGTGTGTGTGTGTGTGTGGGTATTTTAATTCAATAAATTCGTTCAAGCATCTGACAAATCCAAACTTTTTCAATTTTTAGAGTTAACATAAACGATGAACTAAAACCACCAAGTTACAGTTGCCACGTCTGCTACGAAACTTTTCGTCCGTACTCATGTCCGTGTACATATTTTACATATTCTCATATTCGCGGGAACGTACACTCTCTTCCTCTGCTGCTCTTAATACTTCTTCCGGTCGACATTATTAGTTTTAAAAAAGAAGAAGAAGAAGAAGAAAAGTAGAACTAATTAAGCAATTTCTTTATTCTCAATCTTTGTGATGGTCATTCGTATACACTTTTCGGTGATCATTCTTCATATTAAATATGATATAAAAATAAATCTTTTTTCTTTTTATTTATTTCTTATAATATTTATTATGCATTGAGTACGAAAATTGTAATTGTTAAAGGAAGAAAATTAATAATTCGATACACAATAACAATAATAAGGAAACGCTTCGAGAGATATCCGAGTTAAGAAATCGAAGTCGCTCAACCACTATCCAATATACAATAAAACAAAATAAAAACTGGAAAAAAAAGAGTTGAAAATAAATCAAAAGTAGCGAGCAACAAAATTTTCTCCGCGAATGATGAACAAAGCAAATCAAAAAGGAACCATTTTTAAGTGGGCCGAAACACGCAATTGTTGCCGAAAAGGATTTAGGAAAAAAAATGTCCTCCACAAACATTAAGAAATATATTAAACAACTTTGATTTCAATGGCCGGAGGACAAGGCATAAACCAAAAGAGATCAAAAAGCAAGATTGCCAGATTCGCCAGAGAACACCAACCAAAAGCCATTGTGGGAAGCATACTTTTCACTAACAACATCAAGAGTTCAATCTGTTTGGGTCAGATGGCAGACTCAACGGATGGAGAAGGTCAAATGAAACGCTCCTCGCCAAAATTATGAAGCCAATAGAAAAGTACGATAGTGAGTCGGTAAATGGTATGCGGTTCATTTTTTGCGTCTGGGCATTATGGCTCAGCATGTGTACCTTCAAATTTTGAAAGAAAGTTTGCCTCTTTCTTGCAAGCAAAAGCTTGGTCTCGGTGAAAATTTTTATTTTTACCAAGCCAACGACCCTAAGCATAAAGCTTGCAATGGGCGATCATGGTTCTTATATAATTGCCCGCACCGCCCCGAGAGTCCAAATATAAACCCTACAAAAATTTTGTGGAGCAATCCCGATAGAAAAATTCCCCAGCACACTATATAAAATCCAAGAACGGAATTAAATTTTTGCAAAAAAAACTTGCTCAAGGTAAGACAAATAGGCTAAAAATGACGATAAAAACAAAGGCCTGCATAATATTTAGGAAGAATTAAATGTAGTTATAGTGTTCGAGTTTGGCTTTGGCATTGAACTGAGTAGTACTTGATATTTTCGGTTTATAAAAAGGTTAATGGAATTCAAAATTTAATTTTAGTTGTTTTTTTTTATTTTTTTTATTTTATTTTTTATATATAACCAAATAAAATTTATAATAACTAATTTTTAAGCTCTCACTTTTAGAAAAATAAATTATTTTCACTGCACGAATTTGGCTTGGTGCTACTCTATATCATCTTATCTATCCACTCAACGATGTAGGTAAATTTATTAAGAGCAACAGTAGCCAAATGTAAGAGAAGGAAAGAAATACCTTACGGCGAAAAAGGAACAAAAATTGAAGTTCTTATTAGAAAAAAAGATAATTTAAAATCAATCATTAAATGAGATAAAGACATAAATCTAAGTGTTGTTAATTCTCAATGGGACTTTTAGCAAAATTAACTTATTCCTAGATAGTCTTTGCAGCACAGACACATTAACCAATGCTAACTAATAAGGAATTGATAGGCGATATTCAAGTACTTGAAACAGAATATCATGCGCGATAATAGAAATATAATAATAGCTAAAAATTCGTGATTTTTCTGACTTTTTATTATAATAAAATTGGTGCTATTATGTACTATAATAATAACGAAATGATGCAAAATAAGCAAATATAAGGCTTTGTAAAATTAATGATTTTAACTAATCAGGTCAACGCAGCTAATAAAAGTGCAAGTATGCAAGAAAAAGCATTTGCTAAAAATACATTGCTTGACCAATTAGAAAAAAGTGCCTAATAAGCAAAATATATTCTACTACACTGAACAAAAAATTTGTATAAAATATACGTAATTATATATTAAGACAATTTTAATCAAATAATGAATGTGTTCAACCTATTATCTACCTGATGTTTATTGTGCTATATAAACATCAGGTAGATAATAGAGAGAACACATTCATTATTTGATTCAATATATTAAGACAATTTTAATCAAATAATGAATGTGTTCAACCTATTATCTACCTGATGTTTATTGTGCTATATAAACATCAGGTAGATAATAGAGAGAACACATTCATTATTTGATTCAATATATTAAGACAATTTTAACAACCATATAGAGCATTTTTTTCTGTAAACATTTTTTGTTACATTAGTAATCAACAAGCAAGTGCATGCTTATTTTCGCATGAAATATGCTTATCGTTCAGAATTCCGTACACACTAGACAAACTAGTAAAGAACAATAAAAAAAAATTGAGGCAATGATGCAACAGTTTATCATTCACAATTTATAACGATTCAATCTGTCTTTGTAGCGAATAAAGCTACCACTTCATAAAGTGCAAAACACAATGATTGCGTTAGGCATTGTGCCTGGTTCACGAACTGGCAAAATTAAATTGATTGTGTATATACATTGCGTTATATTGCGTTATATTTGACAGAAAAAACAGTCGTGAATTTATGAAAACGAAACAAAATCATATGGTTCATGTTTCACACACAATATGATCTTAAAGTAAGTCAGTTAAATTTAAAAAAAAAAAAAAAAAAGACAAAGACAATACTAATTAGAGTTAAGTATCTTGCTATCTGTTTCTGTGCTGGAAACATTTTTTTCGTTTCAGTTAAGTCAAATTCTTGCCTTTTTAACTCTGCAGATAAATGCTTGCCATATGATTTTGCTTTAGCAACGCCCGCAAGCATTCTTAAACCTAACAATTCATTTCTTTTTTTCGATAGCCTTTTTACCGAAACCATGATTTCATCACATTAAAACTACTTTTGTTATATGAAGAAAGCGTCATTTTTGTTTTTTCTCCATTTTAACGAAAACGGTACGAAACATCCTCCAAACTAATATAAACGTAACATAAAGTTCTTAATAAATTTTTAAAATTCAACTCTTTAATCTTTTTAATACTTATCGATAACATTTTAATATAGCGAAAAGTAAAGGCAAAACTTCACCTGCAGCAATAAATATTTTCATCATCTCCAAAGTCAGCTGTTAAACACAAATAACTCAGTTGACGTGTTAAGCCCACATAAAATATTGAAAAAAAAAAGAATAAAAAGAAATATTGAAATTTAACAAAAAGGAAAAGCCGGAAATTTTAATATGGATGGCTTTATGATGGTTGGTGATGCTGATATAAAAAAGTGACAATTTTTAAAAGCTATTCATCTCTATGTACTTTATAGGATATTATTAAAGGCATGTGTATAATGGATAACGATGGCAATCGTATCTTGGCCAAATACTATGACAAGAATATTTTATCCACCGTCAAGGAGCAGAAGGCGTTTGAGAAGAATCTCTTTAGTAAAACCCACCGCTCCAATACGGAAATCATTATGCTAGACGGCCTGACTTGCGTTTATAAAAGTAATGTGGATTTGTTCTTTTATGTGATGGGCAATGCCTATGAGAACGAATTAATTCTATTATCGGTATTGAATTGCTTATACGATTCAATTAGCTTGATATTAAAGAAAAATGTAGAAAAACGCCTAGTATTGGACAATTTAGAAATAATAATGCTAGCGTTCGATGAGATATGTGACGGCGGGTATGTGTTAAAAAAAAAAAAAAATACCAAAAAAATTGCAAATTTAATATATCCACAATTTCCATCATTTAGCATTATTCTTGATGCGGATCCATCTTCCGTGGTAAAACGTGTTGACTTGCGCAACGATGACATTCCCATTGCCGAACAGACTGTGGCCCAGGTAACTAATGTATTAAATGGGCTCTTTTGGTAGTCTATTTTTCGTTTAATTTTTTTGTGTTATATTCTTGTCAAGACTGCATACGATATTATTTAAATTGAATATCATGAACATACTATTTATTTATTTCATTTTATCAGGTAGAAACAAAATTAAATGAATTGCTCTTGTATTTTAAGTTACATCTGGTATTTAACAAATGAAGAGTTGTATTCGTTGTGTAATTAAATCTCAAATAAATTCTACGCTATAAAGGACATTTTCAAAGGAAATCTTTCAAATTTTCTTTTTAGGTCTTGCAATCAGCCCGCGAGCAGTTGAAATGGTCTATATTAAAATGAAAATTGCCAAAAAGTAATTACAATTAAATTAATTTTTCTATGAAAATCAATTTTCTAACATTATGTGTGTAAGTTTGTTTATTAAAAATAAAAAAATAAAAAATATCTGCTATTTGATAGAATAATGCATATATTTTTGTTAAATACTAAACATGCAAAATAAATTCTTTAAAATTTTTTGACACCTTTTGAACTCTTCTTTTTTTCTTTTTTCTTTTATTTATTCTCTTACAATTGTCCTAATGTCATGTGCTGTTTACATGGTTGTATTTGGTATGTTCCCAAGTTTTTTGGAAGATTTGCTCTTTAATACCAACAGATGGTGTAAAATGTAATATTTGTAGAAAACGTCGAAAATGTCTTAGCGATAAGCAAGATATACCTCATTGGGTGCCATTTCTTTATGGCTTGCTGGAAATAGATTATTTTAGGCAAACTCATCATAAATCGAATACAGTTTTGTTTAAAAAAAAAATTGATATACGTGGTCGCAAATGATCGGACGCAGGTGAGTGCTCGGGATATGGTTTATTATTTAACTAAAATGTGCTCAAGAAAGCCTTTGAAGCTATCCAATTATTGCTAGGAACGTATGGTACCGGAAAATTCCCTAACTACATACATATAGCACATAGCTTGCAACTAAATAGAAATATTTATCTAGTCTCAATAACATATAATTTCATTATTAATGTTAATAAAATTTTAAATGCGTTTTCCGCGAGGCAAGGGTTTTCAAAATAACGGACAATGCAAAACTAAGAAGTCATTTCCTTCATTCGAATATTTTACAACATCCTTAAAGTAGCATTTCGAAGGGAAGTACGGAAGGGACCTTCGACTAGGTTTTTTTTAAGCATTTTTAATTAGTAAGCGAGAAAATCTTTTTGTTAAAAATTGAACTGAAGCACACAAAAACCAATATTTCGTAAATCATAACACTATAACTATAAATATGTAGATTAAATAAATCTATTTTTTTTTTTTAATTTCAAATTTGCGCTAGCTGTACGAGGAGAGGTCGTTGAATTATAGTTGCCTTGCAACAATGGCTATGATATAGCCATTTTCTCATATTTGTCCAAAATTATTTTCTATAATAGGTACTTGTAAAGGCGGACCATTTCTATTCAATTATTAGTTTTTCGTATGCGTATATCATTCATTCATGACGGCAATACCAAAATCAATTCAAATTTGCGCACATTTTTAACTAGTTTCATGAAAAATCCGTTAACGTAATAAGGCTCACAATGCTAGGCAGATTAATTGATAGTATACATTCGAGGAAAATTTCAAAGCCAAATTTTCCATTTTACTCATAGGCAAACGTGCCTACATACATATATACGGTATGCGGTGAATTCACGAAATTGATGTAGCTGTACTAGGTAATCCGGCAATATCTTTTAAAGATTTTGCCTTACCCGCAGTCAAGGCATAAGTATTATGCGTAGGGATTCTTATTCGATTCTCTTGGATTTGACAGAATTTTTCTTACTGAATATTAGTCTTCTTTTATCCTTGAAAAAATTTTTTAATACTTAAAGGTGCTATTCGGATATTTCTCCGACATCACAAACTAATAGAGTATTTCTTCGCATTTACCATTGGCTTTATCGAGACCTTAGTAAATTAGCTTCAGAATCATGGCCATAATAAATTTCCTCGCTCTTATAGCTTGTTCTTGAGTTTTGTACACATACCTGTTCAATTATTCGAGGTGAAAGCATCCATGGGCAAGACAAAGATTACGATAGACAGGGTTTCAACGCTTAAGATATGTGTTAAGCCTTTTAAATCATTTGGCCAAATCAAATTCATGAAATAGAATGAAATACTTGTTAAAATACGCAATTGATATAAAAGACATTTTCCTGTTACTTGTATAATAATTTTCCATTTTCCAAATTGTTTTATACCTGATTTGCAACTTAAAGGCGAAACGGGATTATCTACTAACAAATTTGATTTTTCAATATAAAGGAGGGATTTTATACACAAACCAAAGAGCGGTGCAATAATGAAATTTTATCAAAACGAAAATTTATTAATATTTGTTAATATGAAGCAAAGGAATTGGTAAATAGTTCCAATACAAATTCTGCAGCTGTTTTTGTGTTTTATTCCATTTCGTTTCAAAGATGATACAACTCTACCAAATGAATAAATGAACATAAAATTAATAAAGTTGGCAAAAAAAAAAACGGTTTACTTAATAGGAAAGTAAAAAAAGAATTTTATCATCTCTCAAAGAGTCAAATTAATAAAAACTCTAGTGAATATTTGGACTTGTAAACGATTCGCGTTATAAATGCGGAAGGATAATTAAAAAACAAGTTTTGAAGAACGAATTAAAATGTAAATGGCACAAGTATCTTGATGAATATGAAGCGACTAAAAGCTCATAGTCTTTTTACGCCTATTCCTATTTAAAATTGCAGAATTACGCTTTGGCAACTTTCAATAAGTATTCACGCGTTTGCTATTATTTTAGCTCGAGAAGTACACAATTTCTCTTCTAATAAATAAACTAACTTAACAAAGTCAAACAAAAATATAAAAAAAGGATAATCAAAATACACAAGTTAAACAGCAATTGCTTGAAAAAATAAATAAACAAACTTAACCAAAAACAAGTATATATACGTTTGCTTGTTGTGTAGTCTTAAAAAAAAAAAAAAGAGGTAAAAACAATAGAAAATTCCTATTCACATTAAGATAAAAAAAAAATGTTTTTTTTCTTTAATCATAAAATAAAAAGATTAGATAAAAATCGTTTTAATACATAACTGACTTGATAACTAAATCGGTTAATTAGAAAAGTGTATGTAAAAATATAAAATGTATATATATACATATATATATATATATATATATACATATTTATATATACAATATATATATGCTTATATATATATGCACATATTTACGTATACGCATATATATATATATATATATGTATATATATGTTTTTTATACAAATCAACTCTGTTTTCTCATTGACATTCATTACCGTTTGACTTTTTCTTATTTATAGAGTCAAAAAAGAGAAAAAATTGTGTAAATTTTTGGAATTTTTCACATTTGCATTTTGTATCTTAATTGCTTGGACGACTGTTTGGCTGCAGGCTTTTGGGCGTAGCGGAGTTTTATCATTTTTTTTTTTGTTTTCGTGCATCTTACGGTATGCGTTTACTTACCATCAAAGAGAACTTAATTTATTTTATTTAATCAAAGATCTTTTGAAATAAAAATAATATAGGAATGTGTTCCTCCGCAAAAAATCTGAATAGTGACAACAAGAATGTAATCAATTGTTATTGTGTATTAATTGGCGGCTAACTGGAAGCCGACCATTATCATGTCTGATTGGCCAATTGTCCGCGCGCTACTCTCTATCAAAATTTTTGCTATTTCAAGTGATCATAAATAATAATAGCTGTGCTGGTTGTGTTCTGGTTTTTTTTAAAAAAAGAAAAAAAAAGAAAAAAAAAAAAGAAAACATATTCTTATGTAAGCTAAGATTTGTTGTTAAAGGAAAATCGGAGCGAAATTAAAAATATAAACTCGTTTTTTTTTTTTTTTTCTTCAATTTAATATTTGCAAAAACAAAAAGGATTAATAAACGTAATGTGTTATAAAAAGCGGTGAGAGATTGGAAGAGACAAACAGAAAGAGAGCGATGCAGAGTGGAAGAAAAGACAAGATAGAAGAATTAAGTGTTAATTGTGAAAAATGATTGAATATGGGTGTTTGGCCGAGGGTGGAGGGTTGGGGGTGGTGTCTAAGTATTGTTGTTGTGGAAGTAATTGAAATACCACTTTATAAACGTTTTGATAACGGTTGAAGTAACACACATTTTTCTTTAAGCAAATCAAATAAAAATTCTGAAATAATTATTATAAAACGTGCGTGTTTATGCATTTTATAGAAATGTCGCATCACAGCGATGATCATTTATTAGAGGCTGGTAGCGACTCATTTTGGGAGCCTGGTAATTATAAACGTACCACTAAACGTATAGAAGATGGTTACAAGTAAGTTGGTCGCCTATCGTATAATAAATTATAATTAAATATTAACGTTTTTTTTCTACTTTCCCATTCCCATATCGCAGGCTCTGCAACGATCTTCAGCAATTAATACAAGAAAGAGCAGATATTGAGAAATCTTATGCGAAAAACTTAAGAGGCTGGTCAAAAAAGTGGGGTGAACTCATTGAAAAAGGTAACATTTTCTCTAGTCTTTGATTATAACTATGTTTCTTTCTACATATTTGTCTTCGATAACACTTTCGTTAGACTACTCAACTCCCCTCCAACTAGTTCTCTTCATTGGATTAAACAAAAAAAAAAAAAAAAACAAATTGTTGTTGCATTTATTTATTTTGCGTTTATTCAATTAAAGCTGATACCTGTTTTCGATATAAATACAGAGTTTCTTTAATTTGAGGTCTAGTTTTTGTAACCAAATTTGCGGAGACACGTTTTCTGCTTTATAACTTAAGCTAATGACCACAGTTTCCCAGTAAAAACAAAAAAAAAAAAAAAAACCAAAATGAAAACGAAAACGAAAAGAAAAAGGAAAACGTATTCATATATATTTAAATTCAAAATGTTGGGTTAAATTCATGGTTCTTCATCATTAAATCGATATCATCATTTTATATTTACTTGCAAATAAATCATTTTAAAAATATTTAATACGCATCATTGATGTTGCGTCATTTTAACAGAAAGACAAATATAGGTAAACAGTCAGTAGTTAGCTGCCTGGGCTAAATATGTGAATACATAATAACAAATAATGCATCTACACAACAATACTTACTATACATTAATAATAATAATACCTTGCAAGGTAACAATAAACTATATGCATAGAAATATTTATATGTACGTACATCATTCACTGTGTAAACAATGATATCTTAGCATTTATTCGTAATCATTGTTCTACACTGATTTTTCTTTGACGCTACATAATAAACTCGCCAAATTGCAATCATACATTCCATATATATATATATATATATATATATATTTATACAAATATATATATATATATATTTATACATATACATATGGATTTATATATCCCTGTTGATATATCGGTGAATGTGTAAAAAGGAACAATAACAAAAATGTTTCCCCGTTTGTTTACCTATAAATCTGCACATAATTACTTACGTATTTATGCATTCATGCACATGAAAAGGTTTCAATAATCGATGGCACCTATACAAGTGCTAAATAAAACAAGAAACAAACTAGAAAAATAAGCCCTCTCCTAATTCTCCCCTTAACTCAAGTTTTAGGCGCAAGCATAGAAAGAAACTGCATCAAAAGTAATGTTAAGCGATAAGATGATTATGATGGTTATTTACCTTTGCCTTCATTTTTACTTTTGAGGACCCGAATATGGCACGACAGAGGCAGCTTGGAAAGGCATACTTACCGAATCTGAACGTATATCGGATGCTCATATGAAAATCAAAGAGAATTTATGCAGTGATGTTAGTTCTCAAATTAAATCCTGGCAAAAGGACAATTATCATCATACATTAATGCAAAATAAGGAAAGAAAAGATATGGAAGATTTGTTTAAGAAAGCTCAGAAACCTTGGGCAAAATTATTGGCCAAAGTGGAAAAGGCTAAGGCTGAATACCATGCTGCCTGCAAAACTGAAAAAAGTGCCACCAATCAAGAACGTAACGCCACCGCCGATAGTTCATTATCACCCGATCAAGTAAATCGCAACGAATAAAAATTTTGTATAAATTTCTATATTTTCTTTCGTTTTTTTTTTTTTGTATATCTGGCTTCTTTTCTTTTTTTTTTTTTTTTTTTTTTTGTCGTTTTTGTTTAGGTTAAAAAAATGCACGATCGTGTACAAAAAACCAAGGATCAAGTGCAAAAGTGCCGTGAGAAATATGAGCAGGCCATTGCTGAAATAACCAAATACAATTCCGTGTATATAGAAGATATGACATCGGTATTTGAAAAGTGCCAATCTATGGAAAAAACGCGTTTATTATTCTTCAAAGAAGTGCTATTCAATTTACACGCCTGCTTGGATTTAAGAAAGGTGGAAAGGTAAATAATGTAATAATAGTTTGCCTTTTCATTTCATTCCACTGAAAAGGAAACTGTTAAAAGGCTTCTTACATCCGCAGCTTACCGCAAATTTATGAAGAATTTTATCATACCATCAATAATGCTGATCATCAAAAAGATTTGAAATGGTGGTCCAACAATCACGGTGTCAATATGGCTATGAATTGGCCAGCTTTTGTTGTAAGTATATAATTAAAAAATGTGAAATGAACGTCAAAGTAACCGAATATATTTAGGAATACACTGAAGAATTCCGCGAAATAGCCAAGGGTAACAAATCGAAAGAAGCTTTGCCTGCAGCTCCGATAACATTAATTAATCAGCGGCCGGTTAATGAGGATTTACATGTATGTGTGTGTGTGTGTGTGTGTGTGTGTGTGTGTGTGTGTGTGTGCAATTATAAATAAAAATACTTTCTACCCTATTTCTTAAAATATATATACAATTCCAGGAATATTCGGCTACAATGAGTTTGAAAAAATCTAATAATACTTCAACTATGAAATCAGCAAACAAACAGGATGCATCAGCTACCTCGCCAACCACAACGACGGCTAAATCAAATGCAACAACAAATCAACGCAATTCAGCTGTAGCGTAAGTATAGAAAAAGCCTAATATGCATAAATGCTTTTTTATGACGTAAAGAAGTGCTTAAATGTTCGCATCATTCAAAGTGTTTGATCCGTCCACCGATGTATCTATTGAAAATTTCATTACAATCTCAATTCTATCCAGGAACATTAAGTTGGCTTTCTTTCAGTTATTATATCTAATTGTATCTGTACATCTGTACTGTATATACAGTATAAAGCATATTATTACTTGGGCGCTCCGTTAGAAGAGTATCGGGAATTATCTTTAAAAACGAGCTTCATTTAAATCAATACAGTTATGCCAATCAGTCCTTTTATAGGTGTTATAGGTTAAGGCTAAAGAACATCACGCACGATGACATCACTTTATTTTTAGGCCAGTTATTCTTGGCTGTTTCAAGTCTCATATCTTCAAATATTAATCAAAATTTCGAAGATCGATTTGGAGAACCTTTCAATATCCTAAGTAACTCTTCGCCAAACTTAAATAGTGATTGTCCCCAACTAATGGCATCGGTTTGTTGAGTAAATGTTGAAACAACTTACAGTCGTGAATGTATCCTTAAGCAAGTCGGTGATTATTTTCAACAAATTTTAAAGCAAACTTTTTGCTCAGTCATTTCTTTTTTAATATTACTTTGAACAGTGGCTGTGACGATAATGAATTTACAGAAGGTCCTGCAAATAGATGTTGTAGTAGTAATTAAATACCGATTGGGTAAATTGTTCCGAGACTTTTTGACAGATTTTATATGATCCAACATAATTTTACGCATGAGTAGCTCAAGTGCATGTACAATACACGCTGTTTAGCACTCGTGTTTTAAAATTTAATTATTAAATAACAATTGAAAGATTCGACCTAATCCTCCGAGTAGTAGGTATTCTTTGCTGTTTCGATTCACTTTTACTTAATGCTTTGCCCATCTTACGTTCAAATGATTTCAATGATATAAATTTTGCTGCATACTCTCTCAGCAATGGCACTGGAAAGGGTTCGTCAGGAGATCCTTTCGAAGAGGAAGAGGAATGGGATGAGGCTGATAATGTTCTGGTGGACAATGGAGAACCCGGTGTTCCCGTCAAAGCTTTGTACGACTACGACGGTGCCGAAAGTGACGAATTATCATTCAAGCAAGGTATCCACACTTTATACATATATATATATATCTTTACCCATAGTACAGTGAATTGATAAATGCAAAATGTGGATTTCCGGCCACAATTGAACATTTTTGTTATCAGTTTCTGTTTTTGTACACGAAATTCTAGAAAAGCAACTGCAAAATTATATTTAACTAATAATGAATTTTTAGCATCCACGGGACGTATGTATTCACGGACCGTAATCAATTTATAATTGAAACGGCCTTGGGAAGTATTTAAATCTAAGTTATAGTGTACTCTATATTGTAAGTGTACTTATAGGCAAATCAAGGCCTATTGATTAACTAAAAAAAGTATAGATGTGTGTGTTCATTTTAATGACACTCTAAACCTTGCACCAAAAAAAAGGCGATTATGGCAAAATAGACACAAGATACTTACAATGATTTTTCATAGGCAAAATTATAGAGAATTATTGTATGAAATGAAATAATCATCTTACAAATGCAGTGCTAACAGTGCAGTGTTCTCAGTCGGTGGGTGCAAAAAAGCATTTCTTCAATTCAGTGTGCGATGATGAATAATTGCCAATACACTTGGCGTACATTATATATAATTTAAAATAATTTCAGGTGATGTTTTTGAAAAATTGGAGGATGAAGATGAACAAGGCTGGTGCAAGGGCCGAATGAATGGTCGTGTCGGTCTATATCCCGCAAATTATGTGGAGATTATAGCCGCGTAAATTGCACGCGTTCATATAGCTCTTCTTCATACAGCAAGAACAAGAATACTTCTTGTGGAGAAAGCTTAGAAAGAAAGGAAAAAGAAAAAACAAAAACAAAACATACACAAGCTCTTTAGCATTTATTAAACTACATTTTGGATATACCGCATGTTTAGATCATCACCAACGCAATCATTTTCATAAGTTATTTTTTTTTTTTTTTTTTTTTTTTTTTATATGAAGAACAAAAATGAGACAATTAGCTTAACAGCTAATTTATAATTAAATTTCTTTTTCTACGCCTCTAGATATACCCCTCCATTATCTTCGCTGCGTTGTAATCATTGACGATAAAAAAAAAAAAAAAAAAAAAAAAAAAAAAAAAAAAAAAA
>KK502445.1:136127-255511 GCA_000688735.1 Glossina austeni
TATGTATATATATATATATATATATATACATAAAATTTCATTCACATACACGTACACTATATCACGAGAGAGATGAACCAAATTAAATTAAAAAAAAAAAAAAGAAAAAAAAAAGAGAAAAAAAAATATTAATAAAATATTAGGGAATTAATAAAGAATTATATATGTATATTTAACTGACCTTTTATGTATGTACTTTTTGTGTGTGTGAGAGCATTTAAAAATCTCAAACGCGCACACACCGAATTATATCTCAAATGCATAAATGAAAAAAATTAAGCAATATTTGCAGTAAATTTATAAATCATTAGATGTTTGAAAAATTTACCATATACGAGTCATGTTAAAGTACATGCCAACAACAACAACAACAAAAACAACAATAACAAACCATCAATCAGCATATGTAGAGTGAAATTTAACAGGAAAACTAATTAATAATTTTTTCCCTCTCTATTTTTCTAAAAAAAGCATTCAAATAATTTTTTTTGTTTAGTTTTTATGAAAGCGAAAATTAATGTTTTTTACTAGTGTTTACTTATAACTGTAATTTATTTAAAAAATGTTATATTTACACACACACACACAAACACAAACACACACACCCAGACAAACACACACACACACAACTACATATATAAAGTATAATTATTATAATTATAAAATATACAACACATTTATATACACGAATACGTTTTGTCAAAGAGAAAATACGAAAATGAAAAAAAAAAAAAAACAAAAAACAAAACATAAAAAAAAAAAACAAAAAAAAAGAACCGAAGAAAAATATTAAGCATCATTAAGTCTGGATGAAAGACGGAAAATAAAATTTTCCATTTACTCAAGAAGAAAGATCAAGCGTTCATCTCATTGAAAAATAATTCTCAATTCTTATAATACACACACGAATTTTGTTTGTTGGTTTTTATATTTATGTCCAGCGCCACACATAAAGATCGGATTTTGTCAAATATTTGTAGCGCACAAAATTGGGCGTCGATCGGAAACGCCATAAACATGCATGTTTGCCTTCCTGACTAACGTGAACAGCAAAATTAATTTCGTCATTTTCATCGTTTGATCGGATTGAATCGATTCCCAATGATTTCGAGACATTCATTTCAACTACTTAAGCGCATTCACATTCCAGTATTTTCCAGCACTTGCGACTAAATTGCAAAGAAATTTTGGAAATTTTTTCACCGCACCACCACACAAATAATAAATATTTCCGGATATTTATACCCTACACCACTTGTGGTACAGGTATGGTATATTGAGTCAATGCGGACGCATTTAACACACAGAAGTCCTTAAGATAGATCCACCATTTATTATACCGATCGATCCAGAATCATAATCTGAATTGGTCCAAGCCTGTCTGTCTGTCTGTCTATCCATCTGATGTCTGTCCATGTAGATTTGTGTCCGCAATTTTTGTGATATTTTGATGTAATTCAGTAAAGTGACGTGTTGTACCGATAGGACGAACGCTCGCTCCACTTTTTCGACAACTCCCCTATTCTGAAAAGTCATTATACGGAAAAAAATTGGAATTTTCAAAAATTTCTCAGTGAAAGTGGCTAAGTAGTAAATAGCATTTCAGTATACTAAATTGGTATGAAAACTTTGGACCGGCTGGGTCTATTTCCGAACCACCTCATATAAAGAAAACTGAAATTCACATGACAAAGATGTATAATTTTCAAGGTTTCAGGATGGAAATGATATCATAATTAGCAATTTAATATAAGAAAATTAACTGTACCATATATGGATCATCTCGCCCTGTTTTGTGGATCCTGGTGGCATAATGAGAATTTTTACGAAAACTGATAAATCCCAAGTTTTAATATGTGATGATGAAAATAGTAACCCATAATAGTAATTTTATACAAGAACAAGAATTGTGTTAGACAATGTGGTGTAGGGCATTTAATGGTCGGCCCTGCCCGACAATAATGTTCTTACTTGTTTTTTTGCAGATTGTATTTGCGTTTCTTGTATTTTATGTTGCACTTCGGATATTACTCTACGTATTTCTCGCAAGCGTTATTTTAGGTGGTTTTCTTTAGAGCGCCATGGGAACAAGAAATTTTGGTAATTGACGCGAATAAATTGAAATGGCCCACAATTGCATAAATATATCTTCCAAGTGGGCGGAATGCCTATGAATTGTTAATGATAAAATTCATTTCCTACTTTCATGAAAGTGGTCAGGGATTTTTCCATTCTCCAACTCGTTTTAATCGCACCGGATTAAGGAAGCCTTCGTAGACACAATTATGACTAAAATTAATGTAGTTATTAATCTAATTGGAACCATATATATAAATAAGCTGACAGCTTAGGAGGAAAATATATGGCTGCATATAGATCTTATTTCGGGTAAAGCGTTCTTTTGTATGCATGGGCTTTTTTTCAAGCTAACTGTTAACATGAGAAAAGTTGTTCAGGATATACGATCAAGAAAAATAGTATAAAACCGTAGCATTTCGGATATTATATCATGTGGGCATACATCAAGACCGAAAGCACATATTTTCCCATGTCGAAAATGTTGATTAAAACTTTTTACTGTTTATCTTAAATATTCGAAAAATTTGAAGAGAAAAAAATTTATATAAATTGGCCGGTTATCAGTGGACTATCCTTGCAAATTATAAAGCAAAATCAAGAAAAAATAATATTTCTCTAGTTTATACCCATCGCCGGAGAATGAGGGGTATATTCATTTTGTCAAAACGTTTGCCACACCCAGAAGGAGGCTTCAGAGACCCCATGAAGAGTACGTATTCTTGGTCAATATCAAATTGTAAAACCGATTTAAGCATGTCCGTCTGTGTAATGTCCGTGATATACATTCTGCTCGTCGCAAAAATGCAGCAGTTGGCTTCAAATTTGACAGAAGAATTGAAAGTTGATGCTGAAAATAGGCCAAATCGGTGGAAGAACGCGCCTAAGTTGTAACTAAGAACATAGACTACGGATTGGTGCTTGCCACGATCCTCCCAGGGACGCTTGCCCATTGATATGCCATGTGGAAACTTCGATGGAAGCTAGTATGTCCAATCTCATATTGAACGCAGCAGGTTAATCCATATGTGAAACCTGACTGTTTGGTGTGGCCCTTCGGGAAATACTCGTGGTAGCTGTGGTAATCCCCAATTGCGGGGGCATTAAATAATTAGAAGTACTTGATAGGCTTCGCCTCGCCCAGAGTGGAAAGTTTGGACCACACCTAAACTTTTATTCTGGTACCCTAGTACTTTAAATAGGCCCTCTCTCTTATAGGATTGCCTTGCAAGGCTTAGGGTTGTCCAATTCACTCGTATTAATTGCCAACGGTTCTAAGGAATGCGTCTGATTAAGGCTTCACGCCAGTTGCAGACGTTAAATATCGACATATAATCTGTGACTAAAAACACCGCGGTTTTCCAAGTTCGCTAACACCTATAAAAGTGTGAACGTATACTTTACGGTTGATGCTATAGTGTTTACACAAAAAACGACCACGCCTACGCAATATTATAGTGTATCAAAATTTCCTTTTTTTCCCCAAAACCTAGTCAATGCCCGTCTGTTCATCTCCCCCAACTGTGTTGTATCTGATAAACATCTTGCCGCTAGTAAAAATGAAAAGACACATCGCCTGCAAATTTGCGAAAGAATTTGAAAATTACGTAATTTGGTGAAAGGTCACAAGGCTTACAAAGTGTGCACGCATGCGAATACCTTTGCTTATTGCTCATAAAATACAACACATACACCACATAAATTTCCACTTTTATTCTGAAAATAGAAAAACTCACTCGCACCCGGTCGCAATATTATTGAATATACGAATAAATTTTTTTATTTTAGTCTTTGCTAGGTTAACGGTGATGGTTAAAAAAGGTTCGATTACGGATGCGCTATAATATTGTTACGTGTCCACATGTACTGATTCCGTTAATAACCTTAGGTATAACATTTTTGAGAGATGACAGTGGAAAAGAACGTGACTGACTCGTTAACTAATATATTTGTTTATTTGCTTATAAAAGCTAAAATATTTCTTATGCTCCAGTTATCTTAGCTAAAACTGATGCTTTGCTGCCTACTTTCAGGCTGACATGAAAATCAGTGAAAGTTTGGCGCAGATTTAGCATTAATGGCAATACGCTTTTTATAAGTTAATACGCAAAGGCACATATCTGAGACTTTACGACTTCATCATTCCTGCACAAAGCTGAAAAAAACCCAGGGGAATATAGAGAAGCTGCTGCCGCACAAAATATTCCCATGCAGCGGTCCAATTCATTCGATAATGACTTGCACAAGGTGCTCTAACCGGAAGGCATAAAAATAAAATAATCTCTCGCTCCCTCGATAATTTATAATTTATTTTGCTTTCCAGGTTTGTGTGACCATTAAATTAAAATCAAAGCATAGCGATTTAGAAAAAAACATACAAAATAGGCAGATGGATAGAGTAGGATCGGTTTAGAAGCTTAATTCTGCTAATGGGCCTTCTTTTTAAAAATGACAATATTAAGTGATAGTCACTCTCAATACTGGCGTAGCATGAATAATTTCACTATAATGAGCTTAATCTTCATACATAGTATTAAACTTCAACTGGGCAATTCAACGAAGAATGTGCGTAGAAACTTAACGCTTATTATTTGGTATGTCGCGATTTGGAAAATTTGCGCAAGTAAACGGACGTACGCTTAAGATTCTCCCTTTGATTGAATACATATCATCATTTTTCATTATTAGTATAGCTTAATGGAGAGGTGCGGAAACTTTTTTTGTCAACGGATCAATTTCAATCTTCATATCACTGCTGGGTGGCAGAATAAAGTCCGGTATTGAAGGCAGATACAATTCACTTGCCGCATTACTGCGTGCGAGCGAATTGAATTAGAACGGGCTGGCGATTGCCCATCCCTGTCTCAACGCTTCAGTGGCTGTGAGTGTAAATCATAAATCCATCTTATTAGGAGAAATGGTGTCGCGTTACTTTTACCGCATTAACAATCTTAACCCACTATTACATTAAGAGCTCTTACATAAAAAGTTTTATTAAAAATTTATGGTCACTAAATTAATCAAAACTTGGAGCACCGCGTTCTATAGTTTGTAGTTGCATTGAAGCGTGCAAATGTAGGCATTGTCGATACAACCTGTTGTACTACTAAATCCACCAAATCGCGAGCATTAGACGTACTAAGTCCTAATAATGAAATTATTATCAAAAACCCAACGCCATCTTTGTATTCCTAATCAGGTGGTTAATGAAGCAGTGGAACCGAATGCTAACGATGTACAAAAATTCGCTGGTTTTCATTTTGATTATAATGATAAAAAATTCAAAAATTTGCTATCAGATATTTATTTATTTTCTATATATATTGTAATTAAAATTACAAAGTACGGATAAATTAGATCAGCTGTATTGAAAGCTCTATCGCACTTGGGATTTGAATCCTCGAGCCATTGAGTTGGCAGTCGCGATCCTTTGCCTATTCGGCTACTCATAAGGATAACTTTCCAATATGATTCTTCTTGTTTTGCAAAATAACGGTTGAACGAAATATTATAGCATTATATCCATTGTTACACTTGCATACATACAGACATACATACATAAATTATGAAATATGATGAAAGAATGCGTCTAGTTTGATCAGCGTGAAATTCTGAATTGATTAAGCCATGTCTGTCTGTCTGTGTGCGTGTGTTAGGCGTGTTTGTTGACACTCCACTGATCACAAAAATGAAGATGTCGACTCGAAATCTGATAAAAACATTGGAAATTTCTACACACAGCTTAATATTGAAAATGGGCCAAATTTGTCAGAGCACATGTCCGCACTAAACCGTTAACTGAACGCAATTCAATTTTTCTAAGCGAAAAGTTGTGGGTCCTTTCTCATTGCTCACAAATTATGAAAGATAGATGGCTGGAACTTTCTACATTTTATTTACGGAAAACGCAAATGAACTTTTATAAAATTGCTACCCAAATGCATGCCAAAGCATCTTACAATCAAGTTTTCTTTGTGACGTAAATGCGCCATTAAATTCATAATTTTGCTTTTTCGTTCGCGTGTAGACGTAGCGGTATATTTAATCATCTTGGAAAATTGCGTATTCCCATCCTTGCGCATCGTTCAAGCAAATCACAACATGATGATGAACATCAATATCATAAACATGAAATATAAATAAAGTGTTTAGCTTTATTACAACTATGCAATGGAAGCAATGTGCGCAGCAATGAGCAGATAAGCTTATCTTAATTAATTTTTTTTTATGGACAAAAGCCGTTGATTTGATCACAAATTGTGCTTATCTTCATTTAAGCGTTTGCGTTGATCAGCCACTAAAAATTTCGGACCGGAGCATTTTGCAGCCACTTTCCATATTACACCCTATGATAAAGTTTACAATATCAACAAGGTGTATGGAACTTTAAATATATTTGCATGTAGCGTTAAGTGCAGTACACCATTGTTCATTATTTAGTGCAAATTGTAGCTGGAGTTAATTCTTTTTTTTTTTTTTTTTTTTTGGTTGTTGGATGGAGGTGGACTTATATGTCCAGATAGTAGAATATCGTGAGTTTAGTCAGACATATTTAAAAAAATAAAACACGACAAAAACAAAGCCTATAATGAGCCTATAAAGAATTTTGATTTCCCAGGAATTAAAATAAGATCCATTAAATCGGCCTCTCAAGGGCTTACGAATATATATAAATAAATAAATAAATAAATCAAATTTGTAATATTGCCATATTCGGCAGTTTGTTAAACTACAGATGTTTTCAAATTGTAAGTGGGCACACACACATATATCGTACAATTCACGCTTGCATATCAAAGGCGTACAACTTGTCAGGAATATGAGGCAAAAAAAGTTAAGCAGCTTTTTATGCAACAACATCGGGATTAACAAATCGTATGGTCCTATATTAAACAAGTAAGTAAGAACACGCCCCATCTACGACGAACATAAAAAACGCTACAGTCGGCCGACTACACAAGGCCGACTTTAAAATACCGTATACCGCTTCTTCTGCGACAATGCGCCAAAACTTACCCATTACTCTTTTGTAAAGGCATATTTTTCAGGGGAAAGCTTTCATATTCCTCAATATGTCAACTAAAAACGCTCAAAACACGAAAAGCAGCCTGCAAAAGCGATTTGTTTCAAACTTAAAAATTGTTTAATATTTGAAATCCGCCATTTTTAAGCTTTTTATCGTATACGATTTGAAATTTTGATTTACATAATGCACTAATTTACAAAAAATGAAAGCAGAAATTGGATGGCGATTTATTTCCCGAAAACACAATTTCTCTAAATTTAAATCAAATTTTATTTTCACATTATGTTATTCTAAGCGTTTTATATATCATCATTTTATCATTTGATAGGTTGATCCATACCTTATATTGTTTTATAGTTTCCTATTATGCAATATCTTTTTATTATACCGACCGATTCGCAATTATTGTCTAAATTGATCTAAGCTTAACTGTCAGTTTGCCCATTTCGTTTTCTTATGTTCAGTCGGCAGGTTGCAATTTTGATGCAATTTGGTGCGCCTATAAGCTACGCTTCCTACTACTTCCCCTATAGCACCCTTTTACGAAACGTCGCTATATGAATATATGTATTAAGCGAAGTGCTGTAGGATAGATAGGACATCTCGCACTATTGTATGTTTATACGTTTACTTATCAAGTTGCATGCTGTTTGTATTATTTCTGTCATTTCTTAAACGATATATAAGTTGTTCGCTTATTGACGCAGTTAATCGAACGTGACTTCGTGTTTGTATTATAAGCGAAAGAGGCGAGCAAAAACTTTATGTGGTTGGCACCTATCATGTGTTGCAAAGTACTTCGTTCGCTTACAAAATTGTGATGTAAATTTTCTGTGGACTTTTAATATACTTTGTGCTCTAATAGACAAACAAACCAAACGAGTGAAATCTTGAAAAATTATTTGGAAAGTTCATTGTTATACGTGTCAACGTTATATATTTGAAGCGTGAAGAAGTTATATATTTTTTTATATATATATTTTTTTATCTAAATTAAGCGAAAAGTTAATATGGGGAAGAAAAATAGTAAGTAAATTGATGCTTATGGTCATCTGGATCATAAAATTATGTTTTGCAGAACAAAAGCAAAATCAGGACTCTGATAATAAACAGAATCAACCGCAGGAAAATCCACGTCAGCAACCACCAGAACGAAAACAAAAGGAACAATCAGGTAAAATAAAATATTAAGTGCATTTTTGGTTACTTAGGCAAACCAGTGCTTATGTGTTTGTGTGTCATTATCGCTTAGAAAAAAGATGACTCATCAGTGTAGAAAAGTAAGGGAAGTACCGAGAGAAGAAAAAAAAAATTAAGTAATTTAAAGATTTGTTATTTAGGCAACGCCTGCCTCGCTGTTTAGCATTTTAGATCCTTATTGAATGATGGTATGTAAAGCTATTTCGACCTTTGCAAACGCAAAGCTGAACGACATTAAATTTAACAGATATATAGGAACGAAGTCCACTCGTTCGACTTTAACATTTCTAAAAAAAATTAAAAATTTTCCTCTTAAAAGTTTTAAAGTTTTGGGGGCGAGAAACTTTAAATTTTTGCATGCGTTCTTCCCTTTAAACAAAATTGTGGTTTTCATTTACAAGGTGATGCTGGAAATGCTAATCAGGATGAGCAACAAGGACGACAGCCCAGCAGTGGAGGAAAAAAGGATCAAGGAAAACAGCAGCCGCGTGACAGAGGACAGCAAAGACCACCGCAAGGACAAATCCAACAGGGCGGGGGTAATACTCGAGGTGGAAATGAAGGCCAAAGTGGGCAATCACAACAGCGACAGCAACCTAGGCAACAAGGGGCCGGGGGAGGCCAACAAAAACAGCAACAGCAACAATCGGGTGGAGGACAGCATGGGCAACAAAGACAACAACCTGGAAGTCAGGGCGCTGGTAGCAGTAGTCAGCAACAGCGACAACCAGGTGGAGGAAGGCAAGATGGCCAACAAAGGTCGTGGGGGGGACACCAAGGGCAACAAGAGCAACAGCCCGGAAGTCAAGGCGCTGGTAGGCGTAATCAACAACAACAATCAGCCAGCCAAGAAGGAGCCTTTAGAGGCCACCCAAAACAGCAACAGCAACAGCAACAACCAAGTGGTGGAAGACAAGATGGCCAACAAAGGCAATGGGGGGGACACCAAGGGCAACAACAACAACACCCCGGAAGTCAAGGCGCTGGTTGGAATAATCAGCAACAACAACCAGCCAGACAAGAAGGAGCCTGGGGAGGGCAGCAAGGGGCAATGGCAGGCCAGAGTAGACAACAATTTGGAGGCCAACAACAACAGCCACCAAAACAGGATGGAGGCTGGGGACAAAGGCAAGAGGCTGGCGGTGGACAAAGACGACAAGCTGGAGGTGGAGATAGGGGCGGTCCACAGCAACAACGACAGCAGCAGCCATATAGTCAAGAGGGACCCCGGGGACACCAGCAATTGGCTAGCGGACAGCACCGGCCACCTCAACAACAGCAGCAACAACAACAACAACAACGACAAGGATCAGGCTTCCCTGCCGGTGAAGGTTCGTTTTCATTCACTTGGAATCACTGTTAATTTCATTTTTATTTCATCGCTGAGTAGAATCTGTACCAGCATATAAAGACGTATCCTGCGCTGGAGTTCAACGGGGAACCCTTGGCAAACAAGGAATATGTGAAGTTAACTATTTGAAAATGAACATTGATAAAATGTCCGACACTGCTTATCATTACGACGTAACCATTACGCCTGATCGTCCCAAAAAGTTTCTTCGTCCAGTTTTTGATCAATGTCAAAGACAGTATTTTAAGGACTATGTAATGGCTTTTGACGGCTCCAAGAGCTGCTACTCAATAAAACGCCTTCCAAAAAAATCCTTTGATTATGAAGTTGAGGTAAGAAAGAAAATTTGGGTAAAAATGCACATTTTTTCTTTTGTATAATAACAATAATATTTCAGGTGCCAGATAGTGGAGGTCGAACAAAATCATTCAAAATCCAAATAAAGGAAACTGATATACCTGAAGTCGACTTGGCATCTCTACGGTCGTAAGTGCTCTCAACGGAATTAAAAAGGGATTAATTAAGCACTTACTGTTTTCTTAATTTTCAGTTATCACAACGATCGGGTGTTCGATAAGCCCATGCGTGCGTTACAGGCTTTAGAAGTGGTGTTAGCATCCAACAACCATGCGCTTGGAATTCGTGTTGGCCGATCCTTCTATCGAAAGCCTGCAGAATTTTATGATTTGGGAGATGGTTATGAAATGTATACGGGCATTTATCAGGCCGCTATTCTAGGCGAGGTACCCTTACTCAATGTCGACATTTCGCATAAATCATTTCCCAAAACTCAATCTATAATTCAATACTTGAAAGAGTGCGGCATAGACACCAACCGCACGATTGAAGATTATCGCATGAAAAAAACCATTCTTCAGTTTTTAAAAGGCATAGACGTTGTTTACGCTCCGCCAGCTAGTTTTGGGGCTCTGCCCAAAAAAAAAAAGGTATTGGATATAGGAGATGCTCCTGCAAAAACGTTTTTCACGTTGGATGATGGCACAAAGATGAACGTAAAAGATTACTTTGCATCGAAAGGTTGTATTTTACAATACCCTTACTTGAATTGCATCACATCAGGCAGCACAACAAAAAAAATAGCCCTTCCAATGGAATTCTGTTCCGTTGCTGAAGATCAAGTTTTGAACGTGAGTTCAAAAAATCCTCTTTTAAATAGTTTTTGTCATTCTTTTTCATCCTTTATCGATTAAAGCGCAAGGATGGGAATATGCAAGTTTCCAAAATGATTAAATACTCCGCCACATCTACAAACGAACGAAAAAAAAAAATTATGGATTTAATGGCGCATTTTCGCCACAACGAAAACTTGACTATAAGATCCTTTGGGATACAGCTGGGTGGCAATTTTATAAAAGTTCATTTTCGCTTGCTGCCACCTCCAGAATTGGAGTATTGCGGCGGTAAAACTGCACGTCCACGTGACGGCGCCTGGCAACTGGCTGATGTAAAATTTTTAGACACTTCCAAAGTTAATCAAGGACACAAATGGGCAATCGTTTATGAAAATAAAGGCCGACCAATTAACGCGCATTCTTTAGAAGATTTCAAAAAGGCCGTAAGCATAAATTTATTATTTATTTGCACCTTCTTCTGGACTCATTCTCCTTTGTGCAATATAATTCCCATCTAGGTCCAAAGGACGGCTCAACAAGTTGACGTAAGGTTGGCGCAGGAAGGAGAAATAAGAGGTTTTCAAAATATTGATTGGGTGTTACAAGATCTTGCAAAGGAAGGTTATGCTCTGGTAAGACTAGTTTATATCAACTGACTTTAACTACGTTTGCATTTTACTTATCCCCATTTTAGGTGATTGTTGTATTGCCAAATTACGGTACATCGTATTCTTCCGTAAAACAAAATGCAGAACTTAAGGTGGGAATATTGACTCAATGTATCAAAGAAAGAACCGTATTGCGTGCGCCTAAAGACGCATCAGTGATTCACAACTTAATGCTGAAAGTGAATGCGAAGCTTAATGGCACCAATCACAAGGTATCTGAAGAAAAAGAGGCTGGATTAAAAGAGCTTCTACAACCCATTAGTAATGTAATGTTTATGGGCGCCGACGTGACTCATCCCTCACCTGATCAGCGCCACATACCAAGCGTGGTGGGAGTGGCAGCATCTCATGATGCTTATGGTGCATGTTACAACATGCAGTACCGTTTACAGAAATCGACAGTTGAGGAGATCGAAGACATGAAGTCCATCACTGAATATCATCTGAACGTCTACAAAAGCTATCAAAATCGTTACCCAGAACATATAATTTATTATCGGGATGGAGTTTCGGACGGCCAGTTTCCCAAAATAAAGAAAGACGAACTGGGAGGCATACGTCGGGCTTGCGCCCAAGCGGTACGATCACTATTTTCTGTTTACGACTTTCTAATTCAGCAATAATATCAACATTTTTTATGCTTATGTCAAGGGCTGTACTCCAAAGGTCACTTGTCTAATCGTGGTTAAACGGCACCATACACGCTTTTTCCCACTTCGTCAAAGCCAAGGTTTTAGAGATTTTAACAACGTCGAGCCAGGTACTGTGGTCGATCAATATATCGTCCATCCCAACGAGAAACAATTTTTTTTGGTAAGCCATAAAGCTATACAAGGCACGGCTAAACCGACGCGGTATAATGTTATCGAAGATGACGCGAACTTTAACATCGATCTGTTGCAAAAGCTCAGCTACAATTTGTGTCATATGTTTCCGCGGTGCAACAGGGCCGTTTCATATCCGGCACCTGCTTATTTAGCGCATCTTGTCGCATTTAGGGGACGTGTATATTTGGAAGGGTAAGATGCGAAACAAGGTCTGTTCCTTTAAAAGCAATTGCGCTCACATTGTGTATAATTTCAGTACAATGCGTTTTGGTAACCTGAAGGACGAATATAAGAAGCGATCTATTCAATCTGTCCTAATGAAACGAAATCCAATGTATTTCGTATAAAAGAAGATCTATTAACGCGTCAAATTATATTTAAAAAAATAAAATAAGCAGCTTCTTCCTGCATTTTTCGTGGTTTATATAAACTTGAATTCAATAAATAATCTCTTCAATCTGTCACAGCAGTCGTCCGTGTTGTAATTTTCGGCGTGGATTAGAATTTACGATAATTTCTACAGCTAAAAACTGTATGCTCGCACCACTAGCAGATAGTTTTGCGGTGGGAATTCTTTGGAAGCGTCCGATCGCAAAAGCGTGACCTACGGGGTAACCTTTTAGTTTATTGAATTTTGTTAGCAAAATCTGGAAAAATTTGATAAATTTTGTAATCATAACGCTTTAAACGCAACAAGGACAGATAAACGAACACGGATTAACAACTTTCAAAAAAGAATAAAATCGAACTTTTATCGCTGCTCTATGTTTTCGTTTTCACATTTTTAACAATGAAATTAATTTCGACGTAATCCATTATTTTAACCGCCCACATTACTTGCACTAAACCGTCAGTTAGCAAATTCTTTTGCTGGCAGACGCAATAACGTAACACTTTGGCAAAAACTTCAACCCATAACGTGAGTTGTTTAGAAATACTTGTCAACTCGAAGACAAACCATTAAATTCATATTGTTATGCAAGACAAAACAATAAACCATTGATTATTTCTAAATCGCTATACGCGATTTCATAACGTTGCATGCTTAATGGGCAAAATGATCGATTACAAAAAGCACTTCACATTCGCATACAGTTCCCTTATTCATAAAACTAGAGTTATATTTGAACATTCAGCTTACTTATGCAATGTTGCGTCCCTTAGCAAGGCAACATTTTTTGCAAAAAAGATTTAGTGCACCCAACTTCCGTCATTAGTTGATTTTTGGCTGCTTAGTGAGGGTGCCTCGTTTAACTGTTCTAATCAGGTGTCTTATCACTCACCGATCTATGCCAGCTTTAGGATCAAGTCTAGATATATCACTTCGTTTATTGAAGAGAGAGACTTTAAACATATTAATTGGGCTGGGCTCTCTTCTTGTGCAGCTGAGTTTGATTCAATCAATTTTCCACGTACTGCGAGTGCTGATGTGCAGTTGGAGCTTTTCTGCTGTGGTCAGAAAAGTAATTCTTAGGGAGACTGGTAAGTGGATGACGTACACTTGCCTTTTCAGTCTACTTAGATGTGTAGATAATTGGAGAATTTATTGCCGTTAACGGAGTAGGGCCAAGAAAACTATTCGGAAAGAAAGAAGAAAATGCTTTACCATAGTATTTGCGGGTACGGTCCCCTCTACTATGTGGAAGATATTAAGGAAGTCGGGTTACCTTGAGGGAAATAACTCTCTGCTTAGATTCGATGTAGACGAGGTGAATGATCATTTTGCAGATGGATCGAATGGCGACTCGCCGGTTGTCATTGACAAATCTGAATTAAATCTAAATCAATTGGTGATGATGGAATTCCGATTCTCTTCATTAAACTTATCTTTCCGAATATTGCCAAACTGGTAATGTTCCATGTTAATTCTATATTGGACCAATCGGTTCTCCCCTTGAATTAGAAGACGGCAGGTGTTGTGCCTATACCTAAAGTCAAAACTGGCCATTCTATTGATGATTTGAGACCTATTTCAATTCGTTCGGCTATTTCCAAAGTGTGTTCGTAAGGACCAGATTCTCTCAGCTGTGCAGAGACTTGTTCCATCGGCTCGGTATGCTTTTCGTCGGGGGCATAGCATCACTTGCCTATTAGTAAACTTAACGGATCGCTCGTACGTTTGCATCTATCGAAGGCATTCAACAATGTCAATCACTGGGGACTTATTATTAAGTTAACTGAACAGTTTGGTTGTTCTAAATCGGCGTGTAAGTCGGTGTACTCATACTTAATTGTCAGATCTCAATTTGTTGACATCAATGGTATTTATTCGAGTACTTGTCGGGTATATGCCGTGGTATCCTATGGTTCCGCTTTGTCTATGTTAGGTTACATGTTTCTAATCCGCAAGTTTTATTTTTTTGTTGATAGGAATGTGTGGAGAGTTGTTTGCCAACTGCCAATGAGGGCCGAGAGGTATTCTTTTATTAAATGAATTCATTTTAATAGGGATACAAGTGCATAGTGTTCCGCATGGTAAAGCGATGAAGTTTATGCAGTCATTGAGATAATCAAAACAGTCACAGTTATACCGCTGTTTTTTTGATTTTCGAATTTTAAGGCTTACGTGAAGATGACTTAATGTGAAGATATTTATGCAAGAGAAAAAGGAGATCATTTTGACTGATATACCAATATTGAAGGCCCGGTAAGTCCGAAGTGTCTACCTGAAAGAAGAATGAGTTGACAAACGATTTAAATTAGTCCTTGCAAAGTCTTCCTGTGAGTACAATTTTTTTATTTTTCATTTCAATCGTGAAAGAAGCGATCTACATTTTTCCAATTTTCGTGTCAACAAGGAACAACGAACTTATTGAATTCACATTGCTTTCAGCTTTCCATTTTCATCATAAATATTTTCTAAATCTTTTCTGCGTTTTAATGAAAGACGCGTTTATGTATATATATATATACATATATATATATGCATGTAAAACTTTTTATTAATACAATTAAAATATAATTGTGTGATTGTATGAATAATAAGAATAAAAAATTTATAGCAAAAGGTACAATTTGTTCTTATGTATATACGTTTAATACAATAAAAATAACATTCACAGATATTTAAGACAATGCTTACTATTTCGAGTTATATACAATACTTTTGTAGTTGTGGAATGATGTTTATATTCTAAATAAGAATAAGGCACTAACGATATGTTAATTGAAATTCATGGGACCCAAACAGTAGATAGTGTACACGCATACTCTGGGAATTAGTATTTGTAAGAGAACCAATTATACAATTTTTTTTTTGTTTTTGAGCTGATTCATAAGAAGTCTGAATTTACATATTCGTTGTTGTTGCTTTATGTTTTACAGCGTTTCCTCTTTCGAGTTCATCTACTAGTCAGTCTTTGCATTGATGCCATTAATGAATTTGTTTTGGAAATTAACGAAAAAAGGGAAATGAGCATAAGTACCAACTCGAAGCTTCAAGCTTAACGGGGAGAAAGGGACATAAAGCTAATCTAAACTTTTAACATTGGATTCTGATAAGATCCTTTAAAAAAATTGGACGGTTGTTGTAAATATTACAAGAAAAATATATACCTACAGGTAACTGCCGCATAACGTACATAATATAAAATTATATCCGGTCTTCATAAAACATAAAGAAGGTAGTTATTGTGAAGCATGCATCATTTCAAATTTTGTTTGCGATTCTTTAAAATATCGCCGTTTCCGAAGCTGCACATGAACTTCAGTAAGGAAGAGCGTTGCTGTCACAAGCGCCAACACAGCTCCGATGCAAGCTAATACGAATGACCAGCCAAACCAATTGTTTGCATGTTCAGGCATCCAGTCGTTGCGATTGCCTAGAGAAGCAAACAGAATAACGGCTATACTCGCGCAGATACCACCTGCCAAAATTACATATCCTATAATACGAATCAATGTAATGAAGTGCTTTTGGTCTGGGCCAGCGCACAAAACAAACACTAGAACACCTATGGCGGAGATCAGCATGGCAATGAAGCTTAGTGTAAAGAAAAATTGAGTTGCAATCATAAAGCCGGGTAACAAAAAACCACGAATTTCGTCATAACCTGTTGTGAAAGGGTCGTATACCCAACGGCAACCGACGAAAAAACGTCTTCGACTGTCATCGTTTACGTCTGGCAATGATCGAAAACAATGTACCCAAAGGCCTAAACGTTCAAGTTGGCCCGGTAAGCGATAGTCACTTACCAGCCAATTGGGTGTGGCAAATGCGATCGCTATAAAGCCAAATGCCAGCACGAAGAATCCGATGCCCGTACTGCCTGCAACTGTGCGTCGTTTCATATTCACACTTGTTTGAACAATTGCTGGTAAATTTTCTTGTGAATCTTCCCGGGAAATTTGTGAAATTTTTTGCATTATTTGCAAATGAAATTTAGAAGTAAGCCCACTTTTAACTCTACTCGCGACTAATGCGACAACATACTAAAAATATAATAAAGAGAAAGGGAAACTTATGGGATTGTATGAAATAGTAGTAATTAGGGTTGCCAGTTTTCTACAATTGCCATACTTTGTATATGTTTGTCATAGTCCGTATATAGAGATCCAAGAACTACAGCGATATCAGCTCATAAAATGTGTTATAATAATCTTAAGAATATAAAGAAAATTAAGAAGAAAATTCTAAATTAAAGTCTCTTTGTTATTGGCATTCACTTGGTCTTTTAATTTTTATTATATTTAGTAATTTCTTTAGCGATTAGCATTAATAAATGCTATTTTTGTTTGAATGCTTCCACGGTTAAAGATTTGTTACAAAAATCTGCTAACAATATACATTTATGGTTTTAAAAATGTATTACTGATTGATTACGGTGAACGGCTAAAAAGTTATATTTTCATTTTTCTGTATATCATTTTATTATAACAACAACCTAGGCGCACGGTTGTAAAATTACTACATTCTACATTGCTTTTGCATTCTTAAAAAATTCTGTGACTTTTCTAAAATGTTCCCTACAATTTTTAAGTGTATAGAATCCCGTTGAACTTGTATACAATGCAACCCTGCAGCTAGTTTCAATTTAATTAGCAACTTGAAAATGAATGTTAATATTGAGAATAAAGTGACAAAATTGATTAAATGATGTCAAAGTAATATTACACTCAAGCCACATAGAACTTAAGGCAGACTTACAATAAGCTTGCAGTTATGCACTTTTAACTAAACGTGACCTTTTATTTATTATTTAATTAAAAGTAGGTCATTTCATGCCGTTCATGTAAATTAAAATCACCATAATAATTCCAATAAGGGAAATAGAATACAAACAATTCTTTAAATGCAATATATTGGAAACGATTCAACATTCGTTCAGTTCGAAAATACAATGAATATTTTGGTAGCTGTTATTAGCATTCACAATAGTATGACAACAATAAAAAAAAAATGAATAGTAAACCTATTACCTTGCATTCTAAAGTACATTCTTTAATATTTCAAACTCGACGATACAGAGCTGCATTTTTTAGTTGTGAAAACGTACATAATAAGAGTTAAATAAGTTGTTCTAATAAGTTGCAACATTTTGTTATCTGGCATATGGGTTTTTGTACTTTGCAGTAATAGATGGATGATAATTTTTTGGGAAAATCTATAAAATAAAGATTGAAAATTTGTCTTAGTTTCGAAATACTATTTATCATGGCTTCCGAAAGTTTTAGGTAATTGTCTTTGAAAGACCTTTGGAATCATTGTGCTAAGCGAGAATATTAGTAATAATTATCACTTACCGTATGCAAGACAATTATGTTATGTAACTTATGGGCTCTCTCCAGGAGATTCCTTTGATTTATTAAACTTTTAGAAAGGAACTTCTTAGACAACGTAAATCATTATTCATCACTTTTGATCATATAATCAGATATTCTTGAGAATGTTTCAGCCATGCCTGCCTGGCCTGTTTGTTGAAATCGTGATTACAATTTCAAAACTCTTTTTACAATGATAAAATTTGGCGCGACACTTTTACTGCGCATAAGCACGGAGGAATACGAAGAAGTCACGAATTTCAATTTACAGAACGACTGGAAAGAGGTTATACCGAACTGGATGCGATACGATGTATGATGATCTATATCTTCTAATATAGGTATGCCAGTGACCGTTCGGAATGCCTTTTGCTCTCATATTGTTACAAAAATATAAGTAATATTTTTGGGGAATCACCGCAGTAATTGCTGACAAATTTGAGACCTTTTGTGCTTTTGGTCAATATTTTTTGCGGAATATTCATGCCGACCAAACTGAATTACATGCAAAGGAATGTGGAAAAAAATAGATTTAAGGTTTTCAATGCAAAATTTACAAGTGGTTTCACAATATTTCTTTCATTCTTTAAAGATATAATTGTGGAGCAAATTAATCGGACTTATATAATATTATGTCAAGAACGAAGGATACATTAAAATCAACAAGGACCAATTTGAATATAATTGGCTGAAACACTTGACGCGGAACTTGGGACATATACAATTTTTTTTCAATGTTGGAATTCGGGTTTGAAAAGCACTATGAGTCGCTGATCAACGTGTTTCTTATAGGAATAAACTATGACTCAAAATCCATATTAGACATTGATCTGAAATTTGGCATAGATATATGTTAGATTCATTAAGAAATGTTAAATTAAAAATGACTCGGACGAGCCCATCTGACGTGGTCCCAATCGAAGGGACGCTTTGATTCGATGAGTACCAAAGACTCGACCTCAAGGCTTCACAAGTAAGACAATTATTAGATGCTTGCATATATTTTTAAAAATTTTTCTCTTGAAAAAGACGTTTATTCAGAAAAATTTCGTACAATTTTTATTAATAAAAATATTTTCCACCATTTTCTACAACATATTTTCATATTTCTGGCAACGTCACGATATCGTGTCGAAAGAACTTATATTGGCTTGGCTACGCAAATAAAAACTTTATTCCCGACCGGAACCATTGTGACGCGGAGCTGTTGTAAGTCTTTCCTAAGGATATTTATACAAAATCGTAGAGCCAACAATTGTTTACAACTTGTTGTAATATTAATATCTCTTTAGCCTCTCCAAAAACATGTGCGCCTGTGATTCGTGTGAATAGCGTTCATTTTCGAGAGATCGTCGACGCATAACCTGGAAGTTGCAGGACCTGAAGTACAGATGGCGATTGCGAAAAAACTGTTTATCGCTTGTTACCTAACCCATTGGGTTCAATCATAGTTTGTATTTTGTGTTCATCACCGAGTCTCGACTAAAAGTTACGTGCATGAAAAAAGTCTCGCTTTGTTAAAGTTCAAAAAATGAGGGATAATGAATATATTCGAAACCCATTCGCATCGCAAAATACATGAATTTAATTTATAACAATTTTCGGGATACGTTATATTCCCATAGACACAACGCTTATACAATTCAATTCATAATATAATATAATATAATTGAAGAGTCAATATATCTCTAGGTGCAGGAAAAATCTCGTAAAAAGGGGGAGAGAAAAGCTGATTGCGATCAATTTATTCATTAGATAAACTGGTGATGCCGATTAAATGGCTTTTAAATATTTAATTGTGATTGATTTTCTTTTTCAATTCATTCGCTGGGTGGTGAAGAGAGGACATATCCCAATTTTTGATATATCTCAGATCGAAGCATAATGGAAAGCTTTGCTTTTTCACTTGATGTCTTTGAAGGCGGATTTTGAGAAGAGGCAAATAAATGTATTTCACAAAATGCTTTTAGCTTCATGCGCGTTGTATTGCTTTCGGCTTTCGGATTTCGGCTTTCGGCTTTCAGCTTTTCATTTTTCACTTGTAAACAGTCAAAGAAACGGATGAAACATTTTCTTGACTCATTTTCTCAGATTAAATGTCAAGTAGAAAAATCTGTTCAAATCTGTTTAATATATATTATGTTAGATGATAATTTTTGAAAAATACCAAAAATATAATTTTACATTATATTCTGCCTACAGCCTATAACTTATATATAGAAAAAAAGAAAAAGAACAACAACAACAACGGCTTGTATATATTTTTACATGGGTTCCGCCTCGGATATCACCGCTCATGAGTCGCGCATTCTCGTAAAATTTTTTGATGCAATTCCATAGAATTCAGTAGTTTCTCGGGACTTTTAAAAACGTTAACTTTACTAAGTCATCATAAACGAACATTTTCAGTCAATTGGAGAAAAACTGGCTATCGTTACTTGATGCTTTCACTTCATAAGTCTCCACTAATATGAATCCTTTACAACAATGAAATGTTGAGAGGTAGAGGGTACAAATTGTTAGGATCGTCATCGAATTCGATTATCCAATGGGGCGATCAAGGCCCACATCAAATGGGATTTGATGATAGTCGATTTTAAAGTGGCCAAGCAAGCAGGCAAACGACGCTTTGCATTCTGCTGGATATGATGAAGCTGTTCGCAGGGAGGGGATGCGTATGCTCGCAATCGACAAAAACAATGCAGTGAAGTTGTATGAATTGAGTGCTCGATGATGTTGCACAGCATTTAACTTACTGGGTCTGTTTTTCTCTCCGTACCGTATGTTGAATTAAAAAATTTATTCTTGTCCGCTATTAACATATTGTGGATTTGCCGACGTCCTTTGCGTAAGGCGAGGATGAACGCAGAGATGTATTATTGGATTTATTACTATTTTCATTGCCTATCGACGACTTTCCAAAACGAAAGTGTTGCTTTATCGAGCCAGTGAATCAATTCGCGCATTCCTTGTCATGAGTTTTCATGGATGGACAAAATCAAAGAAATAAACTTCGATTTGTGGCCTAACACACAGTTTTCATTACGTTTAGCATTCTGGATTGGTTTCTCTTTTCAAAGTTTTCATAAGTGATTTGCTAACGAAGAAAAGCGGTGTCTGTGGTGGACGGCTCCATGGTTGAGGCAGAAGGTTCGTCTTATAGAAAGGTTACACGGACAACTAAAGCGTTCGTGTTTTATTCCTTTGTCTGTTCGGAACACTTTTTGGACAATCCTGGTGTATCGCAGTTAATTTTTGCAATTGCGAAGATTTCATCATGAGTATGAGTGGATAGGCGAATAGGCTCGGAATTTCAATTTACGCCAAATCATATATATATATATATATATAATATATATATATATATAATATATATATATATATATATAATATATATATATATAATATATATATATATATATTCATTCATACATTATACATCTTTTTGACTATTTCACGCGGACTGACATATCTTGCAGACTTTATACATTCTCGATGTTTCTTAAACGTTTGCCATATTCTGATGCAGTCAGTGGTTTCTCATACACAGTTTACGATTATTATGTATAAGAAACTCAATTTGTTTTATATATAATCGCATAAAAGTGATTGAGACAAAAACTTATTTTCCACTTTACAGATAGAGAGATCGCTACTTACATAAAAACTGACTTAAAAGAAACTTTTTTTTTTTTTTTTTTTCATATAAATTACTTTTGAATAAAATTCTGCCAGTTTTTTTTTTCAAAATAATTCGATTAAATCAATTACTTTTAATGATATGACGTGTCATTAATATGCTTTTGAAGTGCAAGTAAAAGAAATACATACAAAAGTGTATATATGTTTTTTGTCGTTCGATTCGCGCGACTATGTATATAAAAAGTTTTTGTTAAAGATTTGCTTGATATATTTTTGTATTTTTTTTATTATGTATTTTACGTTTATGTTACAAAATTTCTAAAGGCTAACTCATTACGGGTGTAGGTTACTGTAAAAGCCTACAAAAAGAAGGGGAGGTTTCTTGACAATTTTTTTGCTAATACTGCAGACATTCTCTGTCGACATCTTGAGCTTAAAGAGCACTGCGGCAAGCAATGCAACAGATTCAAATTGGACTTAAAACACATGTAATTAGATTATAGTCGGTCAAGGCCGATCTTTTGATATCCTATACTACTTTGCTTATTATAATTATTCGCTGGTTTTGGTAACAATACACTAAAAATTATAGATTATTTTCATTTAAAGGCGTTCATGTTTCATGAAAGTCCGCATATCGGAGGATGCCCAAACATCGCATGGTGTAATCCAACTGTAGTTAACTTAATTTACTTCTTAAAAATTTTATAATTTTTCAGTTTCCGTCATAAAAAACTATATAAATTACGATTTCAGTACAAGGGCTTGCTTTTCACGATAACCTTTATATATGTTAGGGTATAAAACATAAACCTATGTGATCCGAATTTCCTACCGTTAGTTTTTTTGCTAAACTATTAATAACCATTTTTCATCCTAAAATACTAAAAATTGAATCGTTTTCATCAGAAATCTTATGCAGAGTGGGGTTCAAAACATATACTTATGTGCTTCAAATTTGGTTCACTTAATTTTTACGTCAAATTCTTATTATTGTGCAAACATTACCAATTAATCCTATATGACATAAAAAGGCTTACATTTCCTCAGAATCCTCACATGCGATGATATCCAAAACGTAGACCTACGTGGTCTAAATTTTGGTAAGGTTTAATAATTACGAAGCAATTTCCACCATGAAATATCCAAAATAATATCTTTTTACCATATAAAGAGTCAGTTTTGATAGGAGCGGTTATATGAGCGGGTGCTCAAAACATTACCCCAACCGATCCAAAGTTTTCATATCAATTTACAATGTCGAAGTACTATTGCACAGCGAGTTTTATCGAGAAATTGTGAAAATTGCAATTTTTTTCGAAATTGGGCGTAATATGGTGGCAGTAATGAAGTGGTTGAAATGTGGATCGATGCGAGCCCTTTTCAATAGCGTTCGTCCTTGAGACAAAACGCTAAGATGAATAGACAAACAGATGGATGGACGGACAGACAAGCTTAGATCAAAATCATTTTTTAAATCGATCGGTATAATAAATGATGCGTCTATCTGAAGTCCTTTTGTGTGTTACATACATTTGCACAAACTTAATATAAAAAAAAAAGAAAAGAAAAATCATTTGATCCACGTCGCTATGTCAAGTGAAACACGTCAGGCTTTTTGAAAATATTCATTTCTGTTTTCTTGGTGAGCAATTGAGTGAAAAAATTGTAACTTTCGACCAAAAAAAAAGTCACTCTTTTATCGATAACTCATCGATAACGCAATCCCACTTGTTTCACTAAAAAAAAGTTGTTTTAATGACACAGTAAAAGAGTCGAATGGAAAAATGAAAATTGCTTGAGCTATGCTGCTTACCGTTTTTAAAAATCGTCTTTCGAGTAAAACCCCCTATACTGCAATGTAATCGTAGTCGAAAAACTAAATTTTTCAAACATTTAAAAATTTGTCACGCCCACAATTGTCTTTTCATGCGATTATTGGATAATTTAAGCGATCGCTTAAGCCAATAAGGAAAAAGAATAATATTTAGAAGAGTTTAGTTACAGTGATCAAGATCCTTAAGTGTGTTGTATCGAATATGGGCGACATTCAACGACGGACATTTCAATATATGTCACTATAATATATCGACGATAATCTGTTTGTTCCTTTTATGACCATTAAAATAGTCAATCAAGTTCTGTAAGTTAATGAACGAAGGAAAGGAAAAGATATGTACTTGTCGTCGTTATATGGGAGAAACGGATCGATTTAGAAGCCCTCATTTATCTTAAATGGCAATCTGGAACTTGTAAATGAATAGAAAAACGAATTTGCCCGAATTTCGCGTAGCCACTAAGCTCCTTGATTCTTTATTTCCTAGATCCTATATTTCATTCATTTCATTGCTGAAGTACGCTATAAGACGACAATGATCAACAGATTGAACAGAATGTTCGTTCGAATGTTCGGGTATGCAGGCAGTCCTTCCAATTCTGAATTGAGGCGATTATTATCAGCAAGCAAGGTGGCTGCATGCGCAGGGGTCGATTATCGTCATGTAAGATTTTCATTGCATTATAGTTCGCTTTACAAAATATATGCGAACAAGTTGCGAATTAATTTCAATGTCAATTTCTCCGCAAATACCGTAAACCCCGCTTAGTTAATTTAAATTCTGCAAAACAATAGGAACGTGTAATCTATTACGGAGACTACATTGAATGGGCCGATGGTGATCATTGGGAGCCAACGTTAGCGATTCGAAAAAAAAAAATTATGATTCCCGTTGCAAGATGCACTGTCGTTAAGCTTAAAGTATACGTTAGGATTTGAGAAGCAAACTAGTTTACGGGTTTTTTTTTGCAAGTAAATCTTCTTTCGTTCTCTCCTCCTCCTTCTCCCCCTCTCGCTCACTCTCACTCGCATTCCACTCCACTCCACTTTCTTTAATTTCGCTTTTTTTCACTTTATATCATTTTAGCACTTTTTTATTACTGCCATTATTCTTGTTATTTCGATGAATACACAAATATATACATGCACACATGTTAGTTTCTGTTTTAAAAATGCTAGAATTGTGATTCAAGTTTTAAATGTTAAAATTTGTCGAATAAGTTAAAAATACATTTTACTGTCTCAACGGAATGCATTAATTATTATCTCAATCTATTGCCTTTCAAGTCATTTCATGGACAAAATAATATGAAAGTAATAAATAAGAAAGACGTCCATACCATTTTATTGGGTTGAAATCGAATTTGTTATAACTCATTTTCCCACGTATCTCGTAAAAAATAAGAAAAAAGTTTTGAGTAAATATAACACAATCTTTATATGCATATGTATTGTGAAGGGCCCAGAAACAGTCGCTTCCCATCCACACATCATATTTTCTTTTTTTCATTTACTTATTTATTTTTATTCCCTTTCATTCACGCACGAGGGGTATATTCAGGCTTCAACCGACCCCGCAAAATATATTCTAATATATTCTTGATCAGTATCAAATTCTGATGCCCGTTTGTCCATCTGTCCGTCTATGCAATGTTGGATGTAAACATTCGTCTAGTCGCAAAAATGAAGTTATCGTCGTTCAAATTTAGTTCAAATATTGAAAGTTCTTGCACGTGGCGTCGTATTGAAAGTGCAAAAGGGCAAAATCAGTCAAAAGACACATCGACAAAACCACGTAAACTGAGTACACCTCTGTTTTTCGAAAGGAATTAAAAATTGCGTTTTTACTCGCCTATTTTATGGCCGATGCTGTAGCACCTGTGCAAAAGATGAAAACCCACGCCTATCCAATATTAAAGTGCATTAAAATTGAATTTTTTTTTTCAATATCTTTATAACGCGCAGAAATACATTTTACAAACCCCATACAGCATCTAAATTCTTGGGCAGTTTCAAAATCGGAATTGACCTAAGCATGTCCATATGTCCTTCTGCTAAACTGTATCGTATCTGCGAAAATGAAGATATCGCGTACAAATTTGCAAAAGCATTTGGGCGTAATCTGAACTTTTCAAAGGACACAAGGCCTACAACGCCCAAATGGCTATACGACAAGACGTTTTTTTTTAAAAAGTAGAAAAAGTCAGCCGGCGTCCCCTCCAGCGAGCATGAAAGCAAGCATGGAAATGTAGATCTTTTACTTTTCTTTTTACTTTTTTTAGGATAACGGTGATGGGTATAAAAGATTCGGCCACCACCGATTATAATTTTCCTCCTTGTTTACTAACTAAACAAAATAATTTTAACTTTTTGGAAATACGCATCGGAAATACGATTATAAATTGTTGTCCAAAAGCTATCAGGAACTGGCAAAGTGAAATATTTACCGTTAATCATCAAGGTTTCGATGATCATCTTCGAAAACAATTTTATTTATAATACACTAACAATTAATTCTACTATCATTGTAGTAGTATTCTTAATTAGCGAAACTTTTCTCATATCGTGAGATCTGCGGGAATAGATAAATAGACCTCTTGGCCGATGCGATATAAGTCGAGCTTTTGGTTAGAGACGACTCTATTGAAATGAACGTGTTTGGAACACAATTGGTTTGATTTCATCGATGTTTTCGTTTTGAATACTCGATTAGAACAAATCTTGAAATCTTTGCCGGCTCCTCTCCGCTCTTGTGAACTTTACAAAGATGGACTTTTTCAGAGGCATTTTTATCAAATCAGTTAGAACTGACGTAAGTATGTGTTGCAAAAAATTTTATTTGCCGACAGTTGTAAGAGTTGTTGGGCTCATATGGAATGGCTTACAGTTTTCATTAGAGTAAAAGCCAGGACGATTCTCAGTATTTTTAGAAAGACGGTATGTGTTCTTGAATAGCAAAATTGATTTCGTCATGCTCGTTAGTCTTCGAGTTAGACAGTTTAGTTTGCGATTATGAGCTTTGAACTTTACTGAGAGAACACATCTGATCTGAGGAATTTTTGTTTTACTCACAAATCAAGTACAAAACAGTTTATTGTTTCATTTACAATTAGAAGAATCCTAACGTTCGCCTTAACCTTGCTTTTGTAGTCTTTTTCTTTGCTTATAATCTCATAATGTTTTTGATTTTCGGATACAGATGTAAAATAGAAGAAAGATGTAAAATAAAGAAAATATCTACGAAAAGACGGTAACTCTGTAACCGCTGGAAGCGGGAATTATTCCGATATTGTGCGAAATGCTTTCAAAGACGACGTATCGGGGTAGCGTGTTGTACCGTCAATGTGCGAATATATGAACCATTCATTACATGTGACAGTAAGACAGACGATATGTATTACGGTCATATGCAAGAGTGTTGATTACGATCCGAATGTGTCGACTATGTGTTCCCTTTAGGGACTGCGTATCTCTATGATCAGTTTGCAGCGTATTTTTCCCTTTTTTTGCATAAACGGAAACAATTTCTGTAAGCATGGCGATCCAATATGCAATGTAGCGCGGAAAGCACCAATGTACTGGGAACAGTATTCGGTTAGAGATTGCAAAAGGCGATGTAAAGCGAAAAAAAAAAAAAAAAAAAAAAAAAAATTGGCTGACGCCACAATGTATTGCTTTCTTATTTCTTTTCCCCCCTTTCCCTCCCTTTCATTTCTAATTTAATTAAAGTCAATAATATATTTAATTTAAACGATATTTATTCAAGCTTTTTCAAATTAAAAATATTTCAAATTTTTCAACTTTTTTTTTTGTTAAATTTATTTATTAAAATTCATTTATTTATAAAAAAAATTGCTCATCATTACAATTGAAGTATGAATTGAATTGAATGCCTCTGAAGGTATTATTGAAGGGTAATCAACCGTGAACTTTAGAAATGTAATTATTTCTATGACAAAGAAGAACAAGAGAATACGATATGAGTTGGGGGAAAAGATTTATAAAACTTCTTGCACGACAGCTGTTGGATTTGGCCAACGTTGGCGTCTAAAAACTGGCCTATGGACGTTTCATCAATTCCAGGACATGCTATTTATCAACGCAGGCATGTTGCATTTATTACTTGGTCGTCCTTAAAAAAAGGTCTTGCAGCATCGAGATACAAATTAAAAATCCTCCGTCATAACGCGGAGATATCATCAAAATATACGGGTTGCGCCGGGCATATATGTTAAACTTTAATGCTGAGAAAACTTCATCGCGTCCTTCATCGCACAGGAGATGATGGGGAAAACTTCGCTTTACTTCAGTCGTGCGAATACCCAAGAATAGGCAGCTCTTGGCATTCGGGGTAAAGACGTCTTTGAGACATGCATTCGATGTATCGAAAGAAGCAGTCAACGTTAAAGGCGGAATTCGCGTATAACTCTCATATATGGATGGGTGGAAACTTTTAAGTCTTACTGCTTGCAGCGAAGGGCTCAGTTGCTTTTAGCGACAGCCCTCTTATATTTTTTTCTTTTTGCGCAATATATTAATTACTTTTCTTGAGACTACTGACGCACCATTTGTTTGTCTTTGTCATAAGCTTTGCTCATTGCGGCCACAATTAATTGATTGAAACAAAAGGCAATCAGAGGAGTCAAAGTCGGGTTAATATATTATTCAGTTGGGGCAGTGCATTTCTTTGCCGACTTCTAATGTTCCTTCGCTGTTATGGGCAGTGGCTTAGTGTTCCGTAATCTTGTCTAGTCTTGCGTAACTCCAATCATTAGTTCCAGTCCATAACGCTTCTGAGAGAAGGTCCTCTTGCATTTGACATGCGTATGACTCACTAACCCATTGTGGTGGAAAAAGTGATGAGAGATAGAGTTAGTACAGAATTATCTGGTACAGTATAGAACTAGAACTTCTGCCCTTTCTTGAATATCTTTCAAAACTTCATTATATAATTATATATATAATTTTTTAGATTTTGAAATATCCCACAAGATATTAAGAACGAACACCGAAATCATATTAATACTGGTAAAGCATAAGTAGGAAGTTGTAGTGAACGTGACTGTCGATTTAGAAAAAAAAAAGAACGCATTAAAATGTTTCTTGGCGGTTTGTCAACCAATTCAACAGAAGGCTCACTTCGAGAGTTATTTAGCCAGTTTGGCGAAGTAATCGATGTGATTGTCATGCGAGATCCTACAACAAAACGTTCCAGACGCTTTGGTTTTATAACTTACAAAAATGCAACGATGGTTGATAAAGCACAAGCGGCCAGACCACATATTGTGAATGGAAAATCAATTGACTCGAAACGTGCTTTACCTTGCCCTGAAGTAAGCGGTGCTTCAACAGTAAAGAAAATTTTCGTTGGAGGTCTTAAAGAATACCACGATGAACAATCTTTGAAAGAACATTTCCAACAGTTTGGCAACGTTATTAGCGTAAAAGTTTTAACAGACAAAACTGCAGGAAGCAAAAGAGGTTTTGCCTTCGTCGAATTTGATGATTATGACGCAGTTGATAAGGCTGTCTTGCATACGAACCATGTCATTAAAAACGTGAAGGTGGATCTTAAGAAATCAAAATACAAAGAAGAACTTGCCAAAAAATTAGCAAATCAACAGCGGCAGGGGCCGCTACTGGTATGCTTCAAGCTGGCGGTGCCGGTATATCTTCTGTTACTGCTACTTATCAGCAGCCACCAAATGTAGGTACTGCCTATAATCCTCAAACAGCTTTCGGGTATGCGAACGCGCCATTAGCGACACATAATGACTGGGGAGGCGCATATGCTCCGCCGCCAGTTGCCGCTTATCCCCAGCAAACGAATGCCTATGGCAATTATGTTGCAGCCCCATAAAATGGAACTGCGCCTGCTTAGAATGCTACGCCTTATGCGGCGCCTGGAGCTAATTGGCCACAAAATGGCTATGTTTCGACTGTGCCAGCCACGGTACTCGTTGGTCCTGCCGTTGCAGTTCCGTCAGCCGCTACGGCTACAAGCGGTTGGAGCGCAGACCCAACTGCTGCTAATGGTACTCAAAATTTTGAAACTTACCAGCAAACTTATAATGGGGGACCACAAAAAGCGGGCAATTTGCAGGGTAATCGCATGAATCCGTATCGTGTCTCGTCGGCACCCAATTACGGAAATTGAAATGTTGTTTGATTGTGTATTCCTAACTACTACCATATATAAATATATAATATAAAATTAAATTATGACCAATTAGTAGCTCTTGCATTTTATAACTTCATGTATTTATGACTTTTATTTTCATTAAACCATGTGAGACTTTTTTTGATATTTTCATTACGCACGCACACTTTTTATCTTAAAACGCTTTTCAATAAATTAATATGTAGAAAAGTGTGTGTCATAACAATTTGGAAAACCTACACAATTATTGTATATATATATATATATATATATATATAATTTATATAGCGCAATCAACACCTTTGACCCTTTCGTAAGGGCAGAATGACAAAATTATTATGTAAGATAAACGTTAAATATATTCTTAAGCATGGCATGTCTCTTTTATATGTTTTTCAGATATTTCTTAAATAATATAAATATGGTTTTTACATAACCATAAATTCTTTGAATATTTTTCAATTCAAATTACTTAACGAAACAACGAATTTCATTACAATTATTTAGAAAGTTGTCATTGCCTTAAGAGAAATGTAAATGAAACCAAGAAATTGTAAATTCTTTTTCTTATTAGCATGCGTTTGAGTTCGATTGTCAGGACATTTCTAAATGGCCTTGAAAAAAATGTGTGTGTTGCATTTTTTTTTTTTTTTTCTTCATCAATTAAGAGCATCGGATTTCTCTCTCAATTCTTGTAATCGTAAGAGTTTTAGCAATTAATGTCGATTTCTTGCCATCACAAATAATAGGGCAAAGCATTCGGCGATAGTAGGCCAACGCAGGCCAGTATTACTAAACATAGTTTTTATTGCCTTTTATCCCAGAATGACGCTTCAGACACTCCGCAAAATGTGTATATTCTTGGTCAGTATCAAACTCTGAATCGTTTTAAGCATGTACGTCTGTCCGTCCGTTTGCTGTAAACATTCTTCTGGTTGCAAAAATGAAGTTATCGGCTGCAAATTTGGCTCAAATATTGAAAATTCTTGCATGTAGGTTGGTATCGAAACTGAGCTAAATTGGCGGAAGGAGATGACCACACAGTACCACGTAAACCGAGAAAATCTCTGGTTTTCTACTCATTGCTCATAAACGATAGCAGATAAATGTACAAAAATTTGAACACATATTTTATGGGCTCTATGAGCGCTGCAGTACCTGAACAAAATGGAAAAAATTAACCACGCCTACCTAACATTATGGTGTATTAAAATGTAATTTTCCGTCAATGCATAAACAAGCTTTAAAAACCCCATACAGTATATAAATTCTTGGCCAATTTTAAATGCACAATGAATTTAAGTATGTCCACCTGTCCGTTTGCCCAACTTTATAGTATGTGTGAGAAATATTTTCCCATTCGCAAAATATCGGCTATAAAGTTGCAAAAGAATTTCAAAATGCCGCAGGCAGGCAAAACAACATGCCGGTAACACCCAAACGTCCATACAAACAAAACTGAGAATATCTTTGTTCTCCATGTTTTTTGCTCGTCGCTCATTACCTACAACAGATACACAATATAAATTTCCACACACTTACTGTAAAAGTGTATCAAAAATCAGGAACACCCACTCAGATTAACTTGACTATAGAGTAAACAAATTCATATTACAATAACGATGACGGGTATTAAAGATTCGGTCACAACCGAATAAAAATTTTTTAGTTGTTTTAGACTCAGTTTGCTTTCTACGGTAAGTCTTTCGATCACATCACGTAATTGACGAAAAATGATTGATGATCTGATTAAGATATCATTGAGAACGTGTTAGCTTATCTTTAACTGTAAAACTGAAATGGAGAATAGTTTCGCTTAGAGTACAAGAACCGCATTAGCTAACTGTGAGAGTGAAAGGATAATAAATAAAGTCTATCCTTTAAAGTTCTAATTGTCTCCTGCGAATAGTCTCGTCGCAATTTTCTTTCATTAATAACTAAAAAACTAAAGAAAAACTAAGATAGAGCGTGACGCAGAGCTACATTGCGATTAGACGCGCATTCATTATGATAATCCTGCACTATCAGATAACAAATCAGCAAGAAATGAGAATTTTTTTGCAAAAATTTTAAAGTCTTTTTTTTTTTTCGTTGATTGCTTGTCTGTCTGTTAAAATCATGTTTGGACAAGCAAACACAATGACAAACATATATGATTAAATTGCAAAACATGCGTATCTTGCGGAGTAAGAAGTCTAGTATTTCCTGCTGCAGTGTTCGATACGCTGTCTAAAAATAATATGAAAATCATAAATTAATGAATACGTCGCAGCTAAATTTTCCCGCATACTTACCAAAATCCAACAATTATATATATATATATATTTTGTTATTAACAGTTGAGTTGTTGCATAAATGAAGTTCGCTTAAGAAACAAGTTACGCGACAGTTCTTTCAAAATAGATTTTATGAATAATTTTTAATTTACATCCTAAATTGTTAATTTTATTTAGTTGATGTCTTTTTCTTTGTTAACTGGAATGTGTGTATATCGAAATCTACATAAAAATTTATAGGTAATCAAAATGTCTTATATTTGAATATATATATATATAGATATGTACTTATGTATGAAGACATTCATTCTATGGCTTTAGTAAGACTTAAATTATGACTAAGCTACGCATGACAAACAACAAAATTTATATGTGTATGATAGGAACTAAACTTATTTACGTATGCTTCTCAGGGTTAAGTACGAAACTCTATTTGGATTAACGAGAATGAGCAACTTGAACTTGGCTTAATATTAATGTTCCTGGTAGTTAGTTAATTAAGCCTGCAATTGTGAACATTTCTATATATGGTTATTGGTTGTATTGGTTCTACGTTCAAGTCTGCGTGCGAAGCAAAGAGAGAGAGAAAGAGAGAGAGAGGAAAAGAGCTCACCCCGTCTTATAAATACAGTTAATAACTTGTGCTCATCCCATCCATTGTGTGATGGTGAATGTGGCTTTCCCAAACTTCGTCATATGGCATGTGACTAATACGATCAGTTAAAGCGATTAAATCATTAAAAATGCACTGGATATAATTTCTTTAGCCGCGATCGACCTTCATAATATATATGCATTAAGTCATTTTTAGGAAAATGTGCAATCTATCGATTAATCGTAAAAAATCCGTTTTTGTGATTATGTTGCAAATTTTCCTGCTAAGCTAAGCTAAGGATGTCATTTAAATGAATGGCTTGTGTAATGTCAAAAAGGAATCTTTTGTCTTAGTTGGCTTCCATCTGAATGAAATGGAGCTTCACAACAGGCTCTGTCACTATGTAATGCAACTTGTTTGTCATTTCAATTACGTAAATTAATATCAATGGTATAGAGATTTCAAACATGAGATCACGCACATTGAGAAGTCATGATATAGATGACGATGCTTGTTTTAACCACGTTTATTGCTCTTCTGATCACGTCACAATGAATTATTTTAAATGCGGTTGTGTGCGTATGTTTAACATTTTCGGCATAATTTTATTTTATTTTATTTTATTTTATTTTTTTCTACTCTTTTAACTTAGCTGTCTGCAGATCGCTTGTACGCAGAGGCAATGTTTATATTGCAAAGCTTGCCGCAGATCATCTTCAGTTCTCATTGATCGATCCAGACGGTGCGGTCTTAAATAAAGAAAAACAAAAAGTTTTTCTCCAATCTTCATTTGTTTGTTTGCTATTGTTTATCATCTTTTCAAAAGGATAACAATGTTAAAAAACCCAATAAAGTAGTAAAAAAAAAAAAAAAAAAAAAAATTAATTATTTATACGTACATTTGGATGGACAGTGTGAAAAAACCAAAAATTGTAGTTTTAATTATCTGAGTTTTTCAAAGGAAAAATTGCAAGAACCTTACAATATATATACATACATATATATATATATATATATACATAGAAAATAATAATAGAAATATTAAACAAAAATACAGAATACATCGAGCCAATGAAAATGGCGCGTGCACTGTTTTGCATGGTAAGTTGATCAACTTAAATAAGGAATCAGTTTATGAATTCAAACTATCGTCGTTTCTATATATATGTATTATATATATATATATATATATATATATAATAGTTTTAGTTTTCATTGTTCGGCAAATCATGAAAATTGTCGCAGTAATTGTCTAAACCTTTATGAAATCCGGGATCTTGAACAGCGGGAACATAGTGCAAAGTGATTGATTGATTTTTAGAGCAGTTCTTGTTCTTGTTTTTTTTTTTTTTTTTTTTTTTTTTTTTTTTTTTTTTTTAATGAATTTCCGAGAGAATCTAATTCTAAAATAATTTACAAATTATCACGGGTTGCAAGCTAAGCTAAGCTCGTCATTGATTATATTTTTGTCTCATGGCCAATGGCGCGAGGAAAGCCATGTTTTCCGAGGAAAACCAGTTTTCAAAGCAAACATCATTTTTCTCATTTATTTATATGAAGCATTATTTTGAGTCCAACTTCAGAACTTTTCTTTTTCTTTGTTCTCAAAACCAGTCCCTACAGGTACAGAGGTACAAAGCGAATCCTCAGGCCTGCTTAAGAGATTTCTCAAGGTTCTCAAAAATTATATATGAGTTTTATCAGCAGCATTTCGAATCTTCGGATACGTTGGATAAAGACGAGTCAAGTTTATTAAGACACGAAAATGTATCATACGGATAAGATGAAGAATTTAGTTGAACAGCAGCAGATTTCACCGAAGCGTTACACCAACTCGTTCCAACCTATATACTTGAAATCCCTCTATCGAAATACTTGGGTGTTTCCTTCAGCCCATTTCCAGTGTACACGCTTTATATTGTACTTAAGGCATTTCTCCAAATTTTCGCTAAAATTAGGATCAATCCTACTAAACAAAATCGAGACATAGCCTTGTTATCCCTTGTGTATATTATTTATTTTATATTCGGAAAATCGACTTTTTGTCCCATTTAAAAGTTCGCTTTTCCTATAGCCATGTTTTTATATATATTATTGTTGGACGATCTAGCGAGGATCTAGGGAGGAAAGGAAAGGAAAAAAGATCATAGAGTTATATAACCTTCTTGCACAAATGTGAAGTTCAATTGAAGAACGTCTTCAAGGGCTCGCTTTTATTCCCCGTTACAGCATTATTTTCAATCTAAAGAACGCCGTTTCTTAGCCGTAGGAAATAATTTTGCAGATTCTCTCAATTAGGATACATATACGCATAGAATCCTAATTTAGGCTGCGTCCAGTGCTACCTATAAATTTCGATGACGGCGCACAGCCTTTCAATTGCTGTTACTTAAAAGCCATCTATGTCATCTCTCTTTCTAATTCTTGATACCTATCCTTCTCTGTCCACAAAAGGCTTTGCGCTCTTGATCGGAATTAATTCAACGGAACACATTCGAATTAGTGCAATGAGTGAGATGGCGTTTCAATTCAATTTCAGTGATGTTAACTCTTTTGCTTTAATTCGATTGATGCAAAAAGAAATTTTGCTCTTTTACGATCGAAAGGTGGGCCACATGACACCATAAATATCATGCGATTAAAAAAGAATAAAAAAAATTTATTTGACACTCGAACTTCTTAGAGAAGTTTACTTGTTTTTGAGTTCATTGGTGTGACGACAGAAGCAACTTTTTCGAGTAGGTCGACTTTATCTTGTTCATATATTTCTTGTTCATATATATATATATATATATATATATATTTTTTTTTTTTTTTTTCCTAAATTTATTATTATATGTTGTCGCTAGCAGAGGGTAACATTAGCTAGCATTATTTAATATAGGGCTTTAGTCTCTTTCCAAGGTATTCGATCTTTGAGCTCGAGTTTTGGTCCTTTTATTCTCCGATTTTCCATAATTTCAATAATATTTCACTTAGTAAACGAAAAGTTCGAGCGAAAATTTAATTTTGAACGTGAACATTTAAGGTTGTTCAGTGTCAAAGTATTTGTATTGTATTGTAAAAAATAACTGCAGGTAAAAATTCGCATTATTTTTATCAAAGCGTTTAGATGCTATTTTACAAAGTTTGTCGTCCCCTTTGCAAAGGCTGTAAGCAGCCGTCAGAAACTCTATAAAGAGAAGAGAGAGAATTAGACCGATTGAATCGAATTTTGGATTACATCGATTGGAAGGAAAAATTTAGATAAAATGCTGACACTTTTCATGTCATACATGCTCACTCGTGATCGTGGTCGTTAATCAATTTTCATCATATTACATATATATTGCATATGCGATCTTCAATAGATATTGATTTGCGATTTGGTACAAATGCTTTTGCAGAGCCATGTAAGAATGCGCCAGCCCGCACACCGTTACGCATACAATTAAAGAAATATTTTGAACTAACAAATATTCGCTCCAAGGCGAATATAAATTTTTTACTTGCTTTCTGATTAACTTCAATAAAGCAACGGATAGTTGTTGTAAGCTTTTTAACCTTGACGGATGTCAATTAATTCAAGTAATTGATTTCAATGAAAGATTAACTATAAGATTCTTAATATGGAAAATTCCATCTATTTGGGAATTTCTTTTACATTGATTTACAGATAGGCCTACAGGCCTGGTCTGCGTTAACCTTGGCGAGTGCCACTAATTTTGAATAATTGACTTAAATTAAATATACAACAGCAAAACAACAACAACACCACCAGTGCCTTCGCGACAATGGCGACGACAGCCAAAATGAAAAAAAAAAAAAAAAAAAAAAACAAAAGAGTTGGTAAATAATAATTACATATTTTACTTTAAACTCAGATGCACACTTACATAGATTGTGTATTGTATATATACAAATGATGTACGTTTGCGTGCATGTAAGTGCGTTTATGTAAACATTTCTTAGTTTCCTATATGTGTATACATATGTGCATAAAATTGATATTTCCAAGGAACCGGTTTAGAGCCTTCCCCGTCTCGAAAACAACTCTTTGCAACTGATGACCGAGTGTCCTTCAAGCAAACATAAAAAAGTTTAATAGGCATATAAATAAGATTTTTATAAAGTAGGTTAACAGACTTGGTAGCTGTTATTTTTGTATTTAAGTAAAATAATTACGCAGAAATCTAACAATTAAATGCTAATTTGCGATATGAAATATTTTCTTGTTAAAAACTCTGTCTGGCATAAATGTAAATAAATCTTCAAATATATCATCAGGTAATTGTTTGATAGCGAATCGAGCTAACAATTAAATCTTGATTGCTGCTTACGACTGACCATTGCCTTAGTTACTATTATTGTTAACAAAACGTTTTTTAACAATTCTTTCAATGGCGATTCAATTTTCTATCATATTCACCGTCCGCAGAAGAAACTCAGCAGACTCGTTTTAAGGGATAGCACCACAACAACAGCCCGAAAGAAAAGGGATTTTTTTTTTTTTTTGGGATATTTCAAGAGGTTATTGAACATATTCTTAAGTATTAGAGAAGAAGTTCTTCTGGAAAATCATTAAGAGATAAACACACAGGAGCCCTTCTTGTAAAGGTATTCTCGATTCAATTTTGATGCAAACTTAATCTGAAAATGTAGGCAAGAACAAGTGAGAAGATTACAGTTAGGCAAGGCCGACCGATAGACACCCTACATAATCTTATCTAAATACAGTTTCTCATTCGTTTTGATAATAATACATCGACACATTAATACAAGTTATTTTCATGTAAGGGCATCCGTTTCCCTGAAAGCCCGCATATTGAAGGATGTCCAAACATCACGTGGTATAGTCCAAAGTTAGTAAATCCTATTATTTTTCCATTTGCGCACATAAAGAGCTAGAAATTAGAATTTTTCTTTACATACGAATTTGCTTAGGGTCCGAAAAATAGACCTATGTCATCCAAATTCCCTATCTTTAATTTTTTTTTGCTAAACTCTTTCTAATGATCACTTTTCATGCAAAACTAAATTTTCAAACTAAAAATTGAAGCGTTTTCATGCGAAATCTCATGCAGAGTGGGGTCCAAGAAATCGACTCATGTGCCTCAAATTTGGTCCACTTAATTTTTATGCCACATTATTATTATGAACGAATTTTCGCCATAAAACATCAACAGTTGGGTCTTTTTCGCAAATAATAATAAATTTACATTTCTTCAGAATCATCAGAAATACAATTACGAATCGATTTCCATTATGAAATATCGAAAATTATATCTTTTTACCATATAAGGAGTCAGTTTTCGTAGAAATGGTTAGGCGAGAGGTGGCTTAAAGAATTATCCAAGCCGAATGAGAATGTCAAACTACTGTTACTTAGGTAGATTTATGGAAGCACGTCAGTGTGCCAAATTTCATCGACACATTTCGAAAACTGCGACCTGCATGCTGAACATAAGAATACAGACAAAGACATCACACAGACAGGCGGACAGGTAGGTTTAGACCGAAAGTGAGTCTGAATCGCTCAATACAATGAAAGGTGTAATCTTAAACCTTTATAAGTGTTACATACGTTCGCATAAACTTAGTATACCGTATGCCGCAAAGGGTGTAGGGTATACAAATTTTTAAAGAAACTTATCGAAAAATTTGGGGAATGTTGTAAATTTGGAGATGCTGTAAAAATTCGTAAGAAGAGAGTGAAAATAGAGTATGTACCTCCGTGCGCCGATTTGGAAAATCGATTTTCGAGAAAAACACGTTTCATCTTCTCATATAAATGTTATCGGCATGTTTTTTTATTACAATACATTTTTTTTGCTCTATTTTTCTTTATTACCTTGCGATCCCAGGACTATAAAACTGTTACTGCAAATTTAAATATTCCTCTTCGTTTGCCTTCCTCGAAGATGTTATGTTTCGAGATGCAGCTTTTGCTGCATCGATCAAAGATAGGTGGGCACGTTTTTGACACTTTATGTTTAGTGAAATGGCAGCGGAGACGCCAAGAAAATACATAATTCGTTCATCGAAGTCACAATCAACCCATAAAAACATTACATTCCAAACTATTCATTTGCTGGCGGGAGCTCTGAAATCCTACGACTCGCTCTCACTTTCGTCTCCACTTCAAGGTTGTCTTGATCAAGTTATCACAACATATGGAATTGGCTTGGAATTGCTTTTAAATGAAAATGTGAAATAGTTTGCAAAGATAGGTATCGCATTAGAGACTTTAGTCATGACCGGGTAAACCATTCAGCTGCATCTTCCCAAAAGGGATTGCTCGAGGACGCATTATTGCGCGGGATATAAATATTATAGTTTTCCCCACAATCTAATGGATTTTCAATAAAAAAAAAAAAAAAAAAACATTTTAAATGCTGAACGCAATGAATGCGTTTGCATCGTGCATCATGCAGCATATATATATATATATATATATATATATATTTTTTTTTTTTTTTTTTTTTGATTTTTATTTTAGCTACATGTCTAATTAACTACATACGTACAATGAAAGCAGCATATTATGACATTGGTATGTATGAGGCATGATGAAATTGCATCTGTTGTGTGCACCGCTTAAGCCTGTTCGAGTAGTTCAAATGAATTATAAAATTTATACCTTTCATTGGTAGATCATTACATTAAACGAAAAGCAGAACAAGCCGAAAAGGGAAAATGCGTTCGTTCGGTGAAAACGATAAAGAAACCTTGAATGGTTCCAATGGCCAAGATCAGTGTTAAAGTCTAATACAACTATCTTTTGTATTTATTTGATTGGTAGCATTTTACAGTTAGAAGTCATTTCAATAATCATTAAATATGCATAACAAAAATGTGATTATTTCGTTATTGCACAAATTACTTACGCTTATTTATTGGTAAGCAATTTAATTAACTTGTTTAATTGCCTAACATACAACCGCATGCAGTTACAATTAGCGAATGAATTAATATCTTGTCCGTTTTCGAAACAGGTGCAAGCAGCAAAGTCATCACTTTCGGTGCTTTCGGTGCTTGTAAAAGTCTGGCTTATTAGACCGATAAATATAAGATTTACAGAAGTGATTTTAGAAGAGAATGAAAAATTGAGATTTGATATTAAAATCAGTTTTGTAGGTCTAACTGACTGACCGAGCGACTGAATGCCTGACTGATTGACTAAATTAAATTTCCATTGCTCTTGCTAGTAGTAGTAGTAGTAGTAGTAGTAGTAGTAGTGTGAGCGTATGAAAAATCCTTTGCGTATTTGCGCTCGACATATTAAATATTTATTTCTCTCGTAAAAGCAATATTTCAAAAACAATATGAACGGTTGTTATCTTAGAAGAAGAAGAAGAAGACATAAAAAAGAAAAAGAATGAAAAAGAAAAGAAACAAAACATATATATGCATACTTGAAACGTATTAATAGATGATATGTGTATGGAATGTTGGAAATTATTCAAATATTGTGGTTTTCAAAGTACTTTAGTCTAGTTGAGCCATTAATAATAAATCTTGTACGCGTTTAAGAAGAGCGGGTTTTTTACTTAATTATAGCATAAATCATAAGGTAATAATGGCCTTCTCCTTGATCAATTTTAAATAAATTTAATTTCATTTTTCAGATCCATTAAGAAAACTGAAAGTTGATGTATTAATTCTGCAGCCGGTTATTTCGAAGATGAAATCATTTTTAAATTTACCAAAATCAGGTTTAGATACCATTCACATCAATAAATTTGACAAAATATTTCAGCATTTACGGATTTACCTTTTTCTCATTATAATCATTAGATGATGATGATGATGATGATGATGATGATGATGATGATGATGATCATGATGATAATGATGATAGAAAACAAATAAGCCGGATATATTAAATATTGTATATATACATACACATACACATACACATACACATACATCTATATCATATTATGTATGTATGTATGTGATTTTGAAAATTAATTCCATAATAAAATTTAGTGCTAATCAATAAATTGCATATTTGGTGGTCGCCAGTGCCAGTATGGCTTTCGTTTAGAATATTGTTTTTAGAAACCTTGATAGCCCCATCTACGTACACAAAATATTTAGTAAACTTGCAGAACAAAAGAAATACTCTCTGACCAATAATAGCGCGCTTTGTTTCTTTAAATTGCCGCTCACTTCAAATTGTTTTTCTTTGTTTTTTCGCTATTTCTCTCTCTCTCTCTCTCCTATTAGCTCCTTTTTCGCGTAGATGACGAGAGAAGGTCTAATAAGGTTTGAATGATGCACGTATTCAATTTTCTAGTCCTTGTTTATACGGTTTTTAAACCGATCGACATGCATGATTAAATGAACTTGAAATGCCATAATGATTCATAATGCGAACATTCGCATATACCCATTCATTCGTAGGTAAATAAATACCTTCATAAATTGATTCGGCGACAGCAATGGCCAGGCCACAATCGGATAAGTGTGTAAAAACAAAATGATGAAATTTTATTGCAATCGATTCAGTTGGCAATAAGATGATGATGATGATGATAATGATGATGATAATGATGATGATGATGTGAAATATAAATATATGCATGATATGTTACTGTGTTTCGATTTTACGCAGTCAGCGGGAATGTCCCAATTTTAGGTCGATCGTCAAAACAGGTCATTACGTTATAATTTAAATGACCTTGACAGCTGCACAGCTTCTTGCGAGATTCCAGCTTTAACATTTAACTGAAATATGTGTACAATCAATCGTATATATAATTAACATATACGCATACACACATACAAATATAATGTCTAAAACGAGTCTGCTTAATGCGGGCTTCATAGTCAAAGCGGTATTGGATTGTTGAATATTGCTGCAGTAAACCTGTTTCCTCCACGCACTCAACATGATATTTTATTCTGTTTGTATAAAAGCGTTTCGTATCTTTTGTACAAAGTTGGACATATGCATTATAGGCATGCATATATACATATATACATATATATATATATATATATATATATATATATATATATATATATATATATATAAATATATAATAAAGTTTTACCAAAAGCGCACAAAAAAGATGAGATTCGAAATTTTCTTTTAGAATTGTCAGATTTGTGTTGTTGTGTTTATGGTAACTTATGGTAGACTTAAGTCTACATGTTTACCCATGCAGTTTGAAGTTTTAGTCTTAACGGACATACAAACAGGCGTACGTAACGTTGATGATTGCGTTTACATAATATTTTAATCAAACGACGAAACTACATGAAACCAATATTTCGTACTGATTATCTGGTTGGCCCTGGCTGTGACACGGGAAAAAATGCTCTTCTGATTAATTAACAAGTGCGTAAAATGAACAGAAGAGCTCTGACTGAGCTGACGATGGCGTGCATTATGCCTCTTTCCGTCCGTCGGTCTTTAAATGCTTTGTTGCAAGCAATGTTTACTTTTTGTCTTAATTGCTTAAACAAGTTATGTAAATAAATAAATTGGCACAAATATATATACTATTGAGCATATAAATCTCTTAGTGTACTCTTTAAAAATTAGACAGACCAGCCTAATGTGAACACTTTTGAATTCTTTGCTTGTCTTTCAACATGACCTGACTACATCCTCTACATGACTATGCAATCTATCGCACTTTAGTTTACATTACATTATTACACACCATTATTGATGGTAGACGCAAATTTTTTATAGATATTTGTCGTATTAGGTAAATAAGAAAGTGGCGATGCGCGCCCACCATTTAATTAACAGCAGACAAAAGATGAATTGTAATTTATTTTACGAAAGGGAGAATGTGTATGTGCATGAAATAAATGACGTTGCGTAGGCTTCAATTGTCACTGTTGGTTGCCATTGTGCTTAAAACTGAGAGACAAATAATAAAATTTAAATTAAACAACAACATACGACCTTTGAGTCATTGGAGTTATTATTATTATTGTTGTTGTTGTTTTTTTCTTTTTTTCTTTTAGTTTACTGCAATTGCCTTGACTTTTATTATTATTTTGATAAACGATTCAGTTTACATGAATTTTCTAACTGCACTGCACCCTGCAGTCCGCAACACCTGTACTTAGGTATTTCTAACGTATTCATCAGGCGCATTGAGAATTGCTTCAAAACATCCAATCATGTAACATAACACGTTGATGTGAAAAATTTTAAGAGGAGCTGAAAAGCGTCTTTGTTTTATTTTGTTTTGTTTTGTTTTGCTTTTCAAGTATTTTTTTATGACAGGCTTCTATGCCTTAAAGCATTTTTATATTGCAAATCATTTTGTTAGCTGCTGTTAATTTCATCTTTAAAACCTATAATTCGCGCTTTAACATTTTGCTTATGTCTATCTCTCAATAATGAAGACGTGTTTGTTAAGCGGCTTTTCAAATACTTTTGCATTTCAGTTCATAGTTTAGAGCTTCAAGTGGCTCAGTTTGTGCATACACTCGAACGTAAATGTTTGTTGTTCTTCTTCTTGTAAATTTTAACTAAATATGCAGTTAGATGGCGACCAAATTTATTTTATTACTATGAAAAGGAAAAAAAAAAAAAAAATATATGAAAACAGATTGCAAAAGATGCAATCACTTAATGTATCCTTTATAGTTACGTAGGTCATCTCGATTTACAACTTATGGCATTTTAATTACGGTATAGAGTATGATTGACATTTTATGAAATGAGAAAAAGAAAAAAAATGCATAAAGTTATAGTTTGTTTTTACCGCTGTTACCCCTTCGCCCCCCTCCCCATTGAACCGTGAAATTGAGGTCTCTATACATCTATGCATGTTTTCCACGTCTTTTAAGGTTAAAGACGCCATATAGCATATAATACATCACTCAGTAAGTTTTTGGTCTGAGATATGTATGCTAACACTGTTGACAATACCAACTTTCAAACGACACGTCCCAGACCGGACCTACACTCACTGAGTGTGGAGGANGGCGGATATATACACTCTCGACTGAGTTCGAGGTGTGCTGTATTTTCTTTTTTTTTTCCAACGCAGCCCATAGCCCACAACACCATAGTCAGTAACGTAATAGTAACGTGAAGTAGAAATAGATTAAAAAGCACGAAGACAATGGCCCTGATCGTGCAATTACCAAAAATTTTTTCCTTTTTATATATTCACTGCAGGTGCGTGGGTGTATTGAAGGTTGAGGGCCCATAAGGCTAAAATAGCGAGACCTGCTACTATATACTATTTTTTACAATCGTTCGGGATTTTATGCGATGAGTAAGATTTTAAAAACCGATAACTGCATAATAATTGCAACGACCAAATTAATGTTTACCTTGCAATATATCTAAGAGTGAAAAGCATTCTTTTACTTGAAAGTTCCGTTCCGTTCTTTAAACCATCGTATCGTGAAAAATTGTTAAAGAAGTTGCTTAAAATGTTAAAATATGAAGAAAACACAGCAAATTTGAAAAACTCGTTCATACTAATCGACCTTCTTAAGCCCTTTCATTAGAAATTTCAAAGATATGGTGGCTCGGTTGCCGAAGACGCCAACTTCGTTGCATATAATAGAACCATTGATAATGGGGCATAAGGGGAAAAGTGTAATATGTCGAATCAATTAATAAATGAAAAATAATTTACCCAATTATTAGGTATAAAGAAAAAGTTGACCGATATACGCGTCGGCCATTTACTTAATAAAATTTTCTAAACAACTCATGTACTCTAACATCGAGGTAATGTTAATGTATTGTGAAAAAGTAGCTGAAAGCCGAATTTGCTTATTTGGCGTAACGTAATCTTTGGCAGTCATATAGACCGTATTTTTCTTCTTTTGTCTAACGGCTAAAATTTCCCACATACCATCTATATTATACGCACATATTTGTATGAATGTATTAAAAAGTTCCGTTACTAATCGGAATTATTGCGCGGTGTTGTAATCAACGTAAATCTTTTAATTGAAAATAAGCCTTTCGGAAATCAAGATTAAATTTAATCCATCTCACACAAACTGACAATTTATAGAATTTCATCATAGACAAAACGATGTTTTTTACTTTTGCAATTGCTTGCCTTTCAGGTTTAATACGAGACAGATTTGCACGGAAACGAGTAAGAAACGAGTTGAAAGATTTTAAAATGTAACGTTCAACACGCACACAGTTAGGCAAATACATACGCATTTATGCATGCAATAATTTTTGACATTTTGTAATTAACAGAGAGAGAGAGAGAGAGAGAGAGAGAGAGACGGTTCCCCCATTAACTAACTGCTTTTGCGACTTTGTTGCAATTTAATTGAAATCGTTTTACTTCAGTTAATAGCATAGATTGGGAATTGAATGAAACCTCAACTTAGCAAAGGAAAAAAAAGAAGCAGTATTTAGCCTCTTATATCTTAAAGAAATGCCTTCAGGTATATGCCCGTTACATTATTTACTAAGCCAAACGTCACTAGGCAAATAGCTTAGGTTAAAAGGTACAATTTTTTCATTGAAGTTGATCTTAAATAAGCTTTTGTTTTACTAAATTAACTTGATATGATATATGAGCCGCTCTATATAAAAGTGATATAAGAACGCTTAGAAAAAGAGTCATTTAATGGTAAAAGTTAACTAAAATAAGAAGAAGAAGAATATTGGCTTTCTACAAAATCCTGTCAAAGGAAATTTTTAATACAAAATGTACCCTTAGCTGCATAAATATTTTGCATCCTCCATTGTTTTGCAAAAGCTCTTCGCCTTTCTCAATTACCTTCTTGGGTTCTTTACTTAAAGGTTTTAATTATACCCTATACCACTTGTGCATGTGGTATAGTGTATATTGAGTGTGTGCGGACGTTTGTAAACCGCACAAGGCTTTAAGATAGATCCACCTTTTATTATAGCGTTTATTATATCTATTAAGCCTTTTTGTCCATCTGTCCGTCTGATGTCGCTCCATCGTGTAAGGATTCCTTCAAGTATGCCTTTGCATGAAAATAATACATAACTTTTGGTGTACTATTACTAAGCCGAGTGAATAACTGTATTAGGGAAAGTGGTGTAGTCGGCATTGTCCGACTATAATTTTCTTAGTTATTTTAATAATTTTTAATGTTAAAGGAGTGAAACCATTATAGTGAGCTATGTCTCACTTATACCGCTTCGCTTAATAAAGTTGCTCATGTAGCGACCTTTCAATATAAGGCTTCATATGGGACATTGGTCAAAAAAGTGGTTCGATCGGAATAATTTTTAATCGCGCTCGTCCTTGCGCCAAAACACGTTGGCTTACCAAATTTCATCAAAATATCTTGCGATTTATAAAATGAACACAAGATGGACAGACGGAGAGACAAGCTTAGATCGACTTGGAGACATAGAAAATGATTCTGAATCGATCGGTACAATAAAGGATGGGTCTATCTCAAATCCTTCTAGGTGTTGTATACATTCATCCGAACGTAATATATATGTTTGTGGCGTGGGGCTTAAATATAGGGATTTCAGAGAAGTCAACTCTTTCCTACCGGAAAAGAGATTCAAATGTGAATTTTCATTAGACATAATTAACATAACCTCAAAATACATATGTACCCCAATATTTACGCAAGATTTGAATTAAATAGAAAAGAAAATTGTTTTCTTTTCTTTTGATTCTAATTTTTTTATTAAATTATAATGTGCACAGGAAACCGCTATGTGGAGAATAGGACAAAGGCCAATTGGCCTTCACGACTTTGCCCAAGTAACAGCCATTGCTTGACCAGCCTCGTTTTCGAAGAAGTATCACTAAACTTTTCATTATTTTTGAAATATTGTTCAGCAATGAAAACGCGCTGCTCTCTCGGGTAATGTTCCATTTTTACTCACTCTAAGCTGTCACTTGTCAAACGCTTCTTTTTTTTTTTTTTTGTTTGTGTTGCCGACACTTTATCGGGCAGGTGGTGGTGGCAAATTAAAATCTATATCTATATCTATATATATATATATATATATATATATTTACGGTTTTCATAGGTTATAGATTCTCTTTCTCAATATATTGATCAATCCAACATGCCGTAGCTATTGAAGGAAGCTCAATAATTTAGATTATGTAGCACCCATGAAAATGGTGAATTAACGAAGTTAAAGCTTTTTCGAATCTACTTTTGCGAAGATAAAAGCGTTCTAAATATTCTGTACTCGGCGATCGCATTATGTGGAAGGTGTGAGATTGTGGGATAACTAATGCAGTCGGCGGTAAATGGAAAACCAAGTTGCTATTCTTTCTCTCTCGCTCTCTCCCTGTCAGTACTAGAAATTATATGGGGATTTAGCCATTCGCCTGTGCAAATGGAAATTCTCGTGGGCATAAATAAAGCGCATTGCCGAAGACTTCGACAGTTAAATTTGGGAGAATCGAATAGTGGGAGAAGTGAGGAAAAAATTTGCGTTCACACGGAGTGTAAATGAGATATTCTTGAGGAAGATGATTTTAAGGAGCGTTATCTCGAATGAAGACTAATTAATGTACTCGTTGGTGGGGACGGCCAGCAGCTTTTTGTCTTCAGGCGATTTATTTTGTTTTTTTTAAAAATTGCGAATGTGAATTTACCTGCGAACAGTTTTCGTAATAGCTTCGAATGCATCCTTGCATGGACTGCACAGACTTAGAATGCATGACAGATGAATTTAATGAGGAGTTGTTCACGTCTACGTCGAAACTTTCATTCTCTTGACTGAAATGCAAGCAATTTCACATTTTTAGTTTAGAAAGATTTTTATTATGAAAAAATTTGCTTCGATATGAAAATGTGGTAAAGGTGAAGACTTATTTATAGATTTGGGTTTCGTGTTTATTTTGATTTTTATATTTTCTCATATTAAACATTGGTCGTAGAGGTGTGCATGCATGTAAGTGCATAAATGTGCATTTCATAAGAAGTTACACAAATGCGTTTAGACAAACAATTGTGACGGCTATGGTGCACGCACTTTAATTTTACGAATTTGAATTTGTATGTAAATCATGACGAATTTGTACGGTGCACATTATTACATTGATTATGTTGTTCAATCTTATTCGTATGCAAAGAGTTTTGTTTTTTAATTTTTTTTTGTTTTCGAAAGCAAAAAGCAAAAGCATATAAAAAAACCGAACGAAAGCGCGTTTGACATTTAAGTAAAAACCAGTCAGATGAACCGGATCTTAAGGTAGAATTTAAATGGAAGCATGACTGGCGGTACCAGTGTCTGTACAAAATAATTTGAATAAATTAAATTTAAAAAAATGTCGCAGTACACAGACGTATCTGTATTAGAATGTACGTATAAGTCATGCGAAAGACAACAATAGCTATAACAAAATGAATGAAATCGTATTTAAGTTGAAGCAAATTTTGAACGCCTACTATATCAAAATACTATTTAGTATCATATAACTATGTGTTGTTTACTTTTTTCAAACAAAACTAAGTATATCCCAAAATTTAGTTCAAGATTTTGTAGAAATTAGAAATCATCAAAAAAAAAAAAAAAACTTTTCAAAATTGCGGGCGCAGTGGTTGGGCAGATTAAATCCATTTTTATATTAGATTTAATTTAATTTTTTTTGTTCACTTGCTACAGTAAACATAGTTATGCTTCTCAGAAAAAAAAAAAAAAAAAAAAAAAAAAATGTTGCTTTTGAAGTCTCCATGCGCTACGAAAATAACGACAACATTAATGAGCTGCCTTACTTCGGTAGGGTCTTTAAGAGTTTTGAAACTTTCTTTTCACTTATTTGATTTTTATGACCGTAAGTGTGTTTCAACTTATTTAGATATTAATATGTTTTTGCAACACCTACACCTACCTACTCCGAGCGGGTCATAAAAGATTGACAGCGATATTCAGTTCATTTGTTATAGAGCATAGTTGTTCGTCACACATAGCAGTGTCGGAATAACTATTTATATTAACATAATGCGACGGTAGGCTGTAACGTCAAAGTAATCGATAAATGATTCGTTCTTTCTATTTATTGCTGTGACGCTATATTAAGCTTAAGGGAAATAGTTTTTGGGGAATTCTTTAGTAAAGTTGCTTAAAATTAAGTAAAGAAAGTAAATTGTTTACAAAATGTTCAGCTGTACACATTTTTATTGACAGACAATGGGTGATGATATAAATTCGGATAGGAAGGACTATTTCTTTTACAACATTTGTTAGCTTAGTTTTTTTAATATAAAAACAGAGCTACGGGTAAGGGCGCTAGTGTTTTTTAACAAATTTTTGGTCATATAATGTGTGGGCTAAGATGATTACTCAATCTTTCTGAAACGGATTTCAGTTTCGCATTAATTAATTAACTGATGTGTAAATTTTTCTATATATGGAAACAAGACAACAGACAATACATTAAATTTGAAGAGTGGATAAATTTGAATATTATATCGGATAGCCACGCGTTACTGCTGCGAAAAATTGATTTTTTCTTTTTCTTTATTAAACAGAAAAAAGTAAATGCGTTATATTGGGCCACGGGCTACCATTAAATACCTTACACCGTCCTGCTAGTATTCATGTAATAACTTTTCAAAGTAAGGCATTATATGAGAAATAGTAGGGTAAGTGTTCCGCAATACCGTTCGTTTTTAGGCCAAAACACGTTGGCCTACCAAATTCCATCAACATTTTTTTGAAAAATTGCGGCCTGTAAATTGAACATAAGAATATACGACGGACAGATGGACAGACAAGCTTGATTCGATTTAGAAATTTTTTCCGGGTCCATCGATATATATATGTATCAGGTCTATCTCAATTGTTTGTGGGTGTTACATACATCCGTACATATACGCCGAATATCCTTACATCACAGGTGATGCAGAGCGTAATACAATTTAAACAGCTCTCTCGTGATTGGCTAACTGTCTCTATTTCGTAAGGTGCGTTTAAAGAATGGCTGTAGAGCTACGGCCACACCACGACCATCGAACGAAGATTCAATAATTAGTGAACATTCGAAGCATCTTATTTCAATGCAAAACAAAATATCTTGAGGAACTAATGGTTATGATATTATACAAAAACTTTGGACTTGAGCCAAGAACTCGGGGAATATATTCGGCAAGTTTTTTTTGTTTTGATTTTTAATTGACGGATTTATTCTTTATAAATTATATATATATGCGCTCAGTCTTATGTTTTCTTGATGTTCAGAAAATTTTCAAATATTTTATAGTAATAATGACAAACTTAATGCGTCAAAAAAAAAAGAAAAAGAAAATTGTAATTAAAAATTTGAAATATTTTTGATTGTGTGCAAATGTGAATGCGTAAGCTTTATAATTCACTTACGTGATTTTTCTGTTTCCTTTGTATACTTGACAGGCCATTGCGTGCATCTTTATGCAGTCCGTCGCTACTGTGAAGTTAGATGCGCAAAACCGTCGTCTAATTCTCGACATAAAAGATCAGAAAACTACCAATAAACAATATTACTCGTCTAATTTTGATACAAGTAAGTAAACGTTTCTAATTTGTACATTGGCCTTACATTCTAGCCATTTATACTTACATATATACATACTTACATACGTACAATTTTGTGGTATTAAGTTTTTTCTTCTCACTTAGCAATTGCTCCACATATAGGTATCTATCTGATTAACTATCTTCCTCCATACTTTCAATTTAGTTCTCTCAACTTTATGCTTAATTTTACTTTTTTTTTCCATATATCTAAAATATTTTCTTACCTTTCTAAATTACTTTTACTGTTGTTCACCATGAGATCACATTGAAAGACTTACTAGTTTTATGTGTTCATATATGTAACAATTAGACGCATTCTTGCCCTTGATTTTGTATTTTGTGTTTGTTTGTTTGTTTGTTTTTTTTTTTTTTTTTTTTTTTTTTTTTTTTTTTTTTTTTTTTTTTTTTTAAATTTTATTTATAACAATAACTTCTTCTTTTGGTCATATTTAATGCAAGAAAATTAAAAAAAAAATAAATAAATAAATAAAACTAACTTAACTCTTTCCCGTAGTCGTAGCAAAATAAAAATCATATAAAAACATGCTGTAAATGCTGCAATTATTCGTACATATAATAAGTAAGGCCTTGTGCAACTATACTCAAAGCCGCATATATGCATACATGCTCGTATATTTGCTCTGTGTAAATGTATAGTATTTTGTGAATTTTGTGTTTTTTGTGAAATAATAATCTTTACTATGAACAATAAATGCGTAATTTATCCTATATGTCTTTTATAAGCAAAGCCAAACGAAGGAAATGTTAAGAGACACATAATCTGCCTCCATTGAATATATATATTATTTAGCTCCAAAATGTAACCGTGAAAATGTACAGATTTATGAAATCGTAACAAGAAATTGAGTTATATTCGGACTTGCTCGAATCCGTTATACCCACTACTAATATGTCGGTTTTGCAGCGAACAATCTCTAAGAAGGTTTAGTAGCGACTCACGTTTACAAAATAAATAGTAGTTTTTTTTTTTTTTTCGCGACATACATATCAAAAAAAAACACTATTGTCATTTTGTACTATATATATATTATAAAAATTGATCCAATTATGCATTTGGTTATGAGTTCTTTTTCGATAATTTGGCATCGCAGATCGAAATACGCTTTTTGACTAAACACGTCTTGACGTGTGCCATTCTGACAAGTAAAACCCTTTGTATGGAGTTTCAAGGTAGGAAAACTAATGAACTATTCCACGTTACCACGTTTTCATTCAATAATCTTAATACAACTAATTGTCAAAAAGTCTTGAAAACATTTGAAAATAAAATGAGAATAAATTGTGGATCAATTTTTTTTAAAAATATATGCAGAAAAAGCTTTAGCCGAGCCCTAATTATACCATAAAAAGGAATTTGTGAAAACATTATGGTCAGACAAGGCCGATGTTAGATACCCTACATATTCCCGCCTAATATAATTAATTCTTCATTCATTTTCAAATCAATGAAAATTATTCCTTGTTTCCATATAAATAAAAACTTAATTTTCATGAGAACGCGTGCATATGAATGGAAACCAAAATAGAAGTTGACTAAAAATTTAGGCAACATCTGATCATTTTTTTTTAGTTTAGGAAAAAAAAAATTATCATTTGTTTTCATCTAAACGACTATTTTCCGTGAGGACCTGGCGATATGGGGTACGGACTAAAAAAAAAAACAAATCTATTTGGTGCAAATTTTGTACAGCGAATTTTAGTGTTAAATCACTACTATGAACCATTTCTCCACATACAAGATAAAAAATTAGATCTCCTTGTTCTATATAAGGACTCAATTTCCGTAAAGACGGCTATGCACTGTCAGATACAAATTTTGTACACCAATTAGGTATTCCGAAACAGTGTTATTTAGCGATTTTAATAATTGCGAACTTGTTTACTCTCTACGGTAACAGCTGACTGTATCTTAAGTTAAGTCTGTTTGTATGAAAGTGTCAACGTTTTGAGACGTTTCGAAGGAAATTGTTATGATATCTATTCGTACTACTTATGAAGGAATGACAACAATTTGCGCTATCTAGTGGTGGGTAAACAAAATAGTATACCATTGTTTATATACGGCATTACTAAACTCGGTCTTTTACTATACATCTATACATACACAAATAAAAATTGTATATAAAAATTACAGAAGAGAAAAAAAAAAAAAACGAAAATACGGAATTCAATTTTTTCCAACTTGTAAATATTATCAGACAACGAGGCTCGATTTAATATACGTATTTTTGTATGTCGTGTCAAAGGATGTGTCGCATAAGAAAAGCTTTGCTTTCTCATTCTATTCACCACTGCTCTGTTACTGAACTGCTAAATACAATATAACTAAACCCTAACTTGCCAATTCCTGCCCTGTCTGTATTGCCTTTTGATTATTTGATAATTTTGATTTTTGATTAATTAAAGGAGTCTTTAGGTTATAAAATGGAAATTTTTCATTTACTCGCGAAAATAAAAACTTTCTTCTATTTTAATAAGCTGCGTATTTCTTTCGTATTTTATTCACTCAAAATTTTCACCCGCGCAGCAGAGCATACTTTATAAAAGCTCGTTTATTCATTATCCGAATAAAGTCCGAAAATTGTTTAGGCAGTGCTTAGATTTACTAATTGACTGAAAGTGAAAACTGAAGACGAGTATTTACTGTTTACGAAATAAAGAGAGACTTACAACAATAAATATTCCCTATGAAATCTTCCTGTGGATTGTACAGACGCGTACCGTTACGGTTATGATATCGGTAAAACTGGTAATTTCCACCACGAAACACGTGGGCCTGACGGTGTCACATATGGATGTTACGGCCACATTGATCCAAATAAAATCTTACGCGCTACACATTATGTTGCTGATACGCGAGGTTATCGAACTGTGGAACCCCAAAAGCCTGTCGTTACATATCCTGAAGCCGATGATCCCATCAAAGGACCGAGCAGCGGAATACTATTGCAATGGGATGAATTGTACTTCCCCATAGGTTGTGGCAAATTTGAAGGCGGTGTGCGCCCCGATATTCCACTTGTTTTCATTGACGATGTACGTGTAAATAAACCTCTGTATATAGATTTGTTTATAATTGAAAGCCTGTATTCCAGGGCACAGACAACCACGTATTCAATTTTTCCAAATTTGCGCATTTAACGCCTAAAGACTCAAAACAAAGTGGCCTTAATCTGCAGTCGAATATCGGTGGTAGACCTGTTAACAGCAATGCTGGGCTTTTCGACAATAGTCACACGTATGAAGGCTCACCTGGCGCTCAGGCTTCAACAACGCACTTAATCCAATCTTTATATCCAAGCGGTGATAATCGAGTTAAAAGTGAGAAATAAGAGCTCCCAGTGGAGTGCAGTGAGCATTGCCACATTGTGACTACGACATTTATTTGTGTTTCAGATGTAGCATCTGGTCAAGTAAACCATTTTGCAATCCCCCACAATAAAACTGCTGCTGGCCAGGGTTTTGGTAATTTTCGAGGTCCTGGGAATAAACACAATGGAGACCGGAAAAATTCAGGAGAACATAGCGATTTAGACTTTAAGCGATTCCAAGGCTCCAATACTCCTGCTTCACAACTACGTCCATCTACACAACATCAAAATTCTCCCGATTACGTGCTTCATGGCTCTGCTAGTTCTCATCACCCAGTGGAAAGTTACTCTTCTCGTTTTCAAGGTTCTGGGGGCTCTGCCGGTTCTACTGGGGTTGCTAGTTCGGTGGGGTCCGGGGGCCTTGGAAGCGCTGGTAGATTTGGCAGCGGTTCTAGAGGTCCTGGTAATTCTGGCGGTTCTGGCAGTTTTGCTAGTTCCGGCGGCCCTGGCGGTTCTGGCAGTGCTAGGAGGCCTGGCGGTGCCGGCGGTGCTGGCGGTTCTAGCGGGTCCGGCGGTCTTGGTGTTTCGGATAGTTCTATCGGTTTTCCCGGTCTTGGCAGTTCTAATAGCTATGCCAGTCACGTCGGCTCTGGCGGTTCTGATGGTCCTGGCCGTCTTCCCGATTCCGGCAATTATGCCAGTTTTGGCGGTTCCGCCACTTACGTCGGCTCTGGCGGTTCCGGCAAATATTCAGGCTCTCACGGTTCTGGAAATTATGCCGGTTTTGGCGGCTCTGGCAGTTCTAACAATTCCGCTGGTACCATCAGTTCCGTCAATTCCACGGGTTACGTCGGTTCCGTCGGTTCCGTCGGTTCCGTCGGTGATATCGGTTCGGTCAGTTCCGTTAGTTCCGTCGATTCTTCTGGTTCTATGAATTCCGTAATTTCCGTTGACCCCGTCACTTCGGTCGATGCTACCACTTCCGCTGGTATTACCGATTCCGCTGATTCCGTTGGTTCTGCCGGCTTTGAAAGCTATGCTGGCTCTGGTTCTAGCGGTTCTCCTAGTTCTCACGACCTACTTAAACCTGCCTCTCATAATTCTATTGAAACACAAAGACCGTCTGGCCTCTTTGACTCTGAAGGATCTGGAAAATATGAACCGTCTCCATCAGCAAGTTTTACTGAATTTACAAAATATGAAGCAAACGATCTTCCGGCTGTTAGCCTGGACGGAGCGACTACCTTGTCTGGCAGCTCTTCCGACTTCCTAGGGAAATATGGATTGGACAGCAGGCCCGGATTGGGATCCCCAGGAAAACCACAGCAGTACATATCAAGCGGAAACAATGGCAAGTATGTTCCGGGCAAGGCGGGGAAATATAGTCATGAGAAAGAATTTTTGGTAACGGGTTTTCCTGGGGCCGTCGCATACAATAAAGGTTAGAAAACACTTAAATTTTAACGGAGCTTAATATACACACACAAATATTTCTACAAACGAATCAACGTCGTACTTGTAAATTGTTATGAAACGGAAACATTCGCAGATGATTTCAGACGCCATGACTTGTTTGTGTTTGCAATAGAATAATGGCACGTATTACATGTGCTTTCGTTCAAAGGTTAAAGATCTGTACGCTCAAGTTTTCTTGGCAAAAAATAGAGGGAGGGTGCGCTTTGGGTCAACAGGAGGCATGCAAATTCTTTTTATTTCGTTTCACTTTAGCAAACACAAAAGTCTCACAGTTAAGACCAGAATACATAAATACAAACACACGCACACACATGCATGCATGCGCACACAATACCAATATATACGCACATAACGCATATTTGTGTGTGTATCTGTGCAAGCTCTCCTATTTTAATATATTAAGGCTGCTAAGACTTGTTCGCAATATTAATTTACGTTGCTAATTATATTTTTATTGTTTGTATTGATAAGATTTGTCTATTTTCAGCGATTTAAGCGAAAAGTGCTCACATAAGTTTTCAAATACGACCGTTATCGTAACAGCACTCAATTAGAACAAATAAGATTTGCCCAAAGATCTATTGAACTCCGCTTAGGAATCTATTTTAAAGCACTGCAAAATTTTGCTCAGCACCCGTCTGCACATACACGAATCTATCTTCACTTCTTCTTATATCTGTCTTTTTCGCGCTCAAGTGAATGAACAATAATTCCTATTTATTATTCCTTTTATTACATTTTTAAAAGAATCTCTTAGGCATACAAACTAAACATAAACTCCCATATACATGCATGTACATGTTTGCACTTATAGGTATACGTTTTGCACAGTTCACCTTACATACAAGCATACTAAAATATTAATAATTATGATCATTTGTGTTACTAGATTTACTTAAAAGATACTATACCCACCCATACATACAATACTATACATATACACATATGCACTCTTTCATATCATGTACTTATATACTTTAAATTTCTATAATGATTTTACTGATGTTTCTAATTGTGGTGGCAACCTTGTGTTAGTATTCCTTTCGACAGATGTGCGCCTAAAACTTTTTTATCCATATGAATACACTGTGATATGCTTAAGGTAGAAGGTACTACTGGCTTAAAGCTTTTCTTAGTCGCTACTTCTAAATGCATTGTAATTAACTATTTATGTAGCTCTCCGTAATAAATAATACGTATTCACGAGTAGTTCCCAAATTTGAAATATATAGTAGACTAGAGATTAATTTAGTTAAAAAGTATTTTACTGTATTGTGTTTTATCGTATATTGTATTGATAGATTGTTATGTAATGTAAAGTTGACATACCAACTCAATTGAAGCCAATTTGTTAACGTATTTTTATTTCTTTTCCTTCTCAATTAAATTTATGCGGTCTTTTTCAAAACGCAGAAAGCGGTAAATATAAAAAACCTCATGATGATGGTAGATATAAAGGTAAGTTCACGTATGAAAAATATTGATACGAAATAGTGATATATATAATCTATTTTAGGTATTCAACAAGGTAAATATTATCACGATAATTCTGGGAAATATGTGCACATTGAAGGACCAACAGGACCACCGGCTCCACCGTATGTCCATATTGTAGGACCTGACGGGGGCTACGGCGGTGCAGGCGGTGCGGGTGGTGCGGGCGGCTTTGGCGGAAAGGGAAGCGGCGGAGGAGCAGGACCTGGTGGACCTGGCGGCCCCGGTGGCCCTAGAGGACCTGGTGGCCCCGGAGGTCCAGGCGGACCTAAAGGTCCTTTAGGTATGTAGTATTCTTAATAATAAAACAAAAATGTATATAAAATATTTGAAGATAATGCAATGTCGGATAGAACATTTCAACATGTAAATTAAGCGCTTTATGCTGCATATTCAAGAAAGAAGTGTTTCTGCTAAACGCATATTGATGCTATTCGGGTTATTCGCATTATATAATACTCTTAACCGAATAATTGTAGTCTAATTTTTAATAAACTAGGACCTCCTGGACCCCCGGGACCTCCTGGACCACCTGGTCCATTTGGACCAACAGGCCCAGGACCGAAAGGACCGTTTGGACCACCTGGACCTCCAGGTCCACCTGGACCGGATCGCCCTGGACCATTTGGCCCTCCAGGCCCACCGGGCCCACCGGGACCTCAACGGCCAGGTCCACCTGGACCTCCAGGACCTAAACGTCCTGGTCCACCTGGTCCATCTCAACCCGGCCCGAAAACACCTGGCTTTGGAGAGTCCATAGATTCCGTTCCAATTGTTCCCGGCAAGAAACCTAAACCGAAGTATCCTTCAGATCCAAGGGAATCTGCACTGCAAGTGCCTGGATATCTGCCGCCTCTCATCAGCAAAAATGGTAAAATAACACAAACTAATACCACATATTCATATCAAGTAGATAGAGTTCCACCGCCGATCACCAATAAGCAGACATCTTTTGTGTCCACTTATCCCAAGGATAACATTAACGCACAAAAGAAAGTCACGGCAACCACCACCAAACCAACCACTACCACCACAAACACTGTTAGCAATAAGCAACTTGTAGATAAAAAAATTAATACAATACTAACCTATCTTCCGCCTTCTTCTACCCCTTCTCCTAAAATCCAACAACAACAACAACAACGCCAACAAATCAAAACCACCACTACAACCACCGGCACTCGAAAGGCCCAGGATATCGTTATTAAGCAGGACAAGCCCTCTAAAACGTACACAACAACAACAAATCAAAATATTGGTAGCAAACAAGGCTTGAATATTGAAAAGACAATCGTAACAACCACAAATACTCAATACTCAAAACCCCGGACGACCATAGACAAGGTAGTGACTACGAACACTAAGACGACGACATATTCTAGACCAATAGCAATTGAAAAGGTGACGTCTACAAATATTTCTACACCATCACAAGGTCAAAAAGTCAGTAAAATTTCTACTACAACTACCTACACGAAACCAGAGACTATAGAAAAGATCAGCACTACTTCATATAGTAAGCCTCAAACTGCTGAGAAATTAATAACAAATAACGTTAGTAGCTACGTTTCGCCAAAGGGTTTCGAAAACACAGTAAATAATGAGAGAGGAAAAGTAAACATAGTTAGTACGGACTACCAAAATAAAAGACCTGAACAGAAAAAAACGACAGTGACGACAAGCAAAACTACCAGTTACCAACAGCAAAGTGCAAGCCCACGTCCCACTTCTCCTCCCTTCCAAGAACAAAGAGCTAATAATTACTGCTCCTGTCCCGCAGATACTATTCAATCAACCAAATCTTCAAGTTCTTCGACCACCTATAACGCCCCTTCTTCTAAAGGCTTTGCTACATCACCGCAAAGTTTGCCTAATTTAGTGAGTCATTTCCAACAAGAGTTCATAACATCCAGCGGCTTTAGTGGCCATGTTAACTTCCCAGCGCTATCACAACAAATTCCGGTTGTGCCCCAAGTACCTGGTCACCCAGCTTTCTATCCACCTGATAAAATCCCCAAAGGAGCGACAGTTGCCTTTTTGCCAATTATCATATTGCCTGAGGTAGCATACGGTAAATGTAATGATGCGAACAAGTCAACGAGTGAACATATTCATACCGTGGGAGTACAACCCGCTCCCATACCCATTAACTTCAGTCTGAATTCTATTTTTTCAAATGGTTCTAATAAAAGCCAATGCATGTGTCCTTGTTCATGTACGCAAAATATTCCGGAACATCAAACCAAGAAACGTGAAACTAACCTCGCCGCTACAGTTGAAAATATGAGAAAAAATCGAGCAGTTGATAATGTCGAAATTGAACAAACGAGCCAAACGGATTCGAAGAGCGTAGCTAATGAAAGCTCCTATGTGTCGATTGACGATGTTAAGCAAATGTAAACATCGTTCAAGATATGCGTTTAAAAATTTTGATAACTCCATCTGCACTCCTCGTCCCACCCACAAAAAGTGATTTTCTCGTGTTCCCGTTTCTGCTCCTGCCACAGTTTGCGAATCTTTCTTCCCAAAGAGCTCTCGTACTAACTTAAACTATTTAACTTAACTGTGTACTTAAAAAATGCGCCCGCTTTCCAAATCTACCGCTACCGCTTTTATTCTTATTTTGATTGCTTAATCTTAATTTTCATCTACTTATTCTTATTCTTATTCTTATTTTAATACTTATTCTTATTCTTATTCTTATTCTTATTCTTATTCTTATTCTTATTCTTAATTTACATATATATGGATTTGTATACCTATTATGTATGTATATATGTGTCATTTTAATGAAAGTAAATTAAGCTATTCGAACGTAACAGTAATTATGAACTAATTCTTTGTAATGCTAGTTATCAATACAATCATTCTCATCTGTATCGAACAATATTCAATTGCTTTGTATAACGATAACTATTGTATTTTAATTTTGTTGTTAAGAAGGATAGAGAGAAAAGAGAGAAAAGAGAGAGAGTGAGAGAGGGAGAAAATAATGAGAGAGAAACGGCATATATATTGTATTTCTTGTTTATCTAATTTCTTTCTTCCTTTCTTTCTTATTATCATTGTCATAATTTTATTATTTTCTTTTAATTTCTAGTTCTAGTTCTAATTTAATACTAAAACGATGTGAAAATACGAAAAAAAATAAATCAAAAATAAAAACCGAAATTATTAAAATGATGAAATGGTGGATAAATGAATTAATTATTAATTATCATTATTTTTTAAATAAATACTTTTTCCTTTTATTTTTATAATTCTCGAATGAAAACTGTTTGTTAATAACAAAAAAGATTTATAATAAAATAAATTATATAAAACTAGGCATACAGTCATGTTATTTGATGGAATTTATCGAATCTTTATTCAAATCACGATAGCCGAACAAATTTCTGAAATACTTAAGTCTCTCTAAACAAAAGTGATAGGAAAGAATCGAAATCTTTTGAACTTTGCGACACGTTTGTTGCGGACGAAAGTTTTGATAGGACATACTGAAGAAAGCATTTGCGGGCAATGGTAATGGTATAATATTAGCATATCGTTTATTCTACTATTTCTGTAAATGAAAATCGCCATTTTCGAACATTCCCGCGGTTGCGAGTCTACCATTGATGCAAAAAAAAAGCACTTTTCGTATTGGTCTTCATCGTTTTCCTTCTTCCCTCTCCTTTCAATTTGTCTTTCCGGTATAATGATCCAAATGAACATTCAACTCGAGTGAGTGGTCAAAATTTTCTCATCTTTAGCCATTCGTTTGAAAGAACGATATCTCCTTTCAGAAGTAGAAGTGCGTTATTTTTTGAAAACCCGTAGTTACGAGATGGGAAACTCTTTCAACCAATTCTACTAAAGGTGTTCAATTTGTTTCAGTCTTATAAAAAAAAAATAAAAAAATATTTATGCATATAATTCTTTCACAAGCGTTATATGTACTGCTTCGGTGGAATGGAATCTTCCAAAAACTGCATAGTCTCGTACAATGCTTTCAAAAAGTGCCCTTTTTTTGTTTTTTATTAAATTTCCTTAGAAACCGATCGTTTATCGTCCGTAAAAAATATGAAAATTGACCGTATTTGTCGCATTTTATGCCCATCAACGACGGGTAAGGGATATATTCATGTTTGCAACGCCCAGAAGTGAGCTTCACAGACACGGTAAACACCACTGTTTCTCAAAAGGATTGAGTTTCTGCATATTACCCATACTTATAAATGACAAGAGATAAATTTACAAAAATTTTAATGCACTCTATATGGGCGATGCTGTAGTGCTTGTGCAAAGATCGAAAAAATTCACCACTCCCACCCAATGTTATAGTATGTCATAAGTCCACTTTCTTTCTAAGTGGACTAAAGTTGCAACGCGCAAACACGAAGCAAGCTTTAAAGATCCCAAAAGGTATGTAAGTTCTTAGCCAATTTTAAATTCGGAATGCACCTAAGCATGTCCGTCCGTTCATCTCTTCATTTATCCGCCTGCGCAGCTACGTAGTATTTGTGGTAAACATTCTCCCGTTCGCAAAAATGAAGAGATCGCCTACAACCTTGCAATAGAATGGGAAAATGACCCAAACCTTTCAAAAAAACACGCCCACAATGCTCATATGCCTATATAAAAAAAAAAAAAAACTGAACATTTTTTCTTTCACTCTCTCTTACTCGTTCCCCAGAAGCTACAAGAGATACACGATGTAAGTTTCCACAAAATTATTCTACAAGAAAAGGGTAACACACAACCGAATGTAATTTTCTTATTTCCCTTATATTACTATTACTAGACATACTCATTTTCTCGCATGCGACATCCCAGCATATTTCTCTATTACCAGTTTATAACGATAGCTTGGAAGGCGCTTGTTGTACGCTTCTTCCTTTTTATATATCGCGTCGATTAATTTTTCTTGTAACGTTTTTTTTTTTGTTTAAATGTGAAAATATATATTTTGGTATGTTAAAGGTGAATCGATTAGGCCTGTTAAAAATTAGCCTATTAACATATCCAGTATGATGGGATAAGTTGTTAGTGTGAGTTGTTCTTTTGGGTTTATAGTTATAGCAGCAGTGAAGATGATAAGCTTTGCTTATTGAATGATGATTGCTATTGATTTATGGATGAATGGTTCGATGATATTGGTCTTCCTTGAGTCAGAGTTATTCATTTTTGCATTGGACTTTAGCCCAAAAAATTTAATTTAATTAAATAGTTTACTACACTGTAATGTAATTATATGGTGCTCGAACTATTGACCATACGATATGGGTTTGTTTTCATAAAAACGTCACAACTATGTACAGTGCACGCTATATGTTTGACTTCATATAAACATGTTCCACATTTTGACATGCGTTTGTTTAATGATAATAACAAGCGCAGAAAGAAGTGCAAAAAGAATTACATTAGCGGCATTCCACTATCATCCTTGGGGTGATCGTTGCCCATCATATTCACATAATGGCGCAATCAAATAAACAGACTTTCTATACCTAAAATATGCGGACGATACAAAGTCAAATGGAAATGGAATGCAATAATAAGAACTTTCGATAATGCATACGCTTATATATATTTAAATTAGTGGGGTTGGCAATGGGCATGACAAAGACAAATTATTTTATTTGAATGTGATTTTTCTGTTTCTTACAGCCGGGATTGTATATATGGTGCTAACTTGCTTCTGTTGATTGCATTTAACCGCATTATTGCCATCGTTATCTCATTATCAATGTTTATTCTTTTTGCATAGCATATTATTAGGCATTATTCTTATATCTCTTTTGTTCTTAATCACGAAAGATTAACAAAGCATCATGAATAAAAATACGGCAAAACTTCGGAAGGTTAGTTAAAGCAGCGGCCAAAAACCCAATTATTCCATGTGCCTGCTCAAACACCTCAGTTTGTCATTCAGAAAACAATGTACATCACGTACACGCCATGACGTCTGTGCAAATTTATCTTAGTTTTGTGTAAATCTCCCGCCAAAAAATTATATTCGACTGTGACAGAACCAGACTGAAAAGACGCATGCTCCAGAATATTAGATGAGCATCAATGATTTTTTTTTAATTTTTACCGTTACCGTTGGATATACGAGAAATTTTTTATCACATGTCTACTACAGTTTATGACCAATCAGCAAATGCTGCACTGCAGGCATGTCTTTTGACCGGTATATCCACTTGCATGAAAGGGAGAAGTTTTGCCACAGATATTATACCGACAAGCAGACAGATAGATGGCAAGGCGAACAGATGGACATGCCTAGGTGCATTTCGAGTTTGATAATGGTCAAGAATGGATATACTATATGGGGTTCTGGAAACTTGTTTCGGGACGTTGTAATGGTTTTGACGATAAAGGGAATGAAATTGTGCTGCCCTATAATATTGGATGAGCTCTGTTCACTTTGTTCATTTTTGTTCACCCGCAGAAGAATGGTCAACAGAATAAGCCTACAAATTTTTATAGTTTTATCTGTTGTATTTTGCTATGTAATGTGCAAAAAACCAATTTTTTTTCCTTTTCAAAGCAACGGTATTATTAATTTAAGTGGTAGTATGGGCGTATGCCTCGATCGATTTAGCCCATTTTCAATGGCAGTCTGCTTGCAAAAAGTTCTAATATTTCTGCCGAATTTGACGTCGTTGGCATTATGTTTGCGACCAGGAGAAAGTTCACGGCAGACATTACACAGACAGATAGATGGACCCGTTCAAGTCGATTCAGAATTTGATCCCGATCAGGTATACATACGTATTTGGCGGGGTCTCCGATGTCGCCTTCTGGCTATCGCAAACATTTTAACAATATACATATAGACCTTAGGCTGCGGTGATATGTGCAACAAGGAAATTATATTCAGCTATGGCCAAACTTTTTATATCCGCCACCTTTAGATTAAAAAAAAAAAACACAACAAATTATGTTGTGGCACTTTATAGTATCAAGTGGGCGTGGAATTTTTATACAATATACAAGTAGATTGTTATCGTTCGTCGTTATATCTGGTGAGGTTTATGAGTAATGAGAGAAAGCCCAATTTTTTTACACCCACCACCAAAGTATTGAGGTACATTCATTTCGTCATAACGCTTGCAATACCCAGAGGAAAGCTTCAGGGTCCCCATGAATTGTATTACGTATATATTCTTAATCAGCATATAATTTTGAATCGAGTTGAGCATGTCCGTCTATCTGGTACTCCAACTGTCCATCTGTTTGGCTGTCTGTCCGTCTTTGTAATGTCTGTGGTAAACTTTCTCCTGGTCGTTACGCAGAAACATTGACAAGTCTTGCACACATGCTGAGGTTGAAAATGGGCCGAATCGATTCAAGAATACGCCTGCAGTGCAATGTAAACTAAAGAGATTTCGTTTTTCAAATACAAATAAAATTTGATCTTTTGTTTGTTACTTCAAAATTGTAGCAGACAAAGCGATAAAAATTTGGACTTGTATTTCATAAACGATCCTCTCGCATTTGCACTAAAAAGAAAAAAATCGACTTCGCCTGCCCAAGGTTTCACAGTATTGAAATTTCATTCCCTTGGTAACACTATGAAAGAAGCTTCGAGGAGCTTATAAAATCTGTATATTATTGATCAGTTTGTCCCTCCGTCTATCCGTGTTTGTGTTCGTCCGTTTATATGGTGCTTATATGTATTTTGCTTGTTACTCATAAATTTACAACAATAAATTCTATTTTAATGTAAAGATGGTGGCTATAGAAGATGCGGCAATAGTCGAATATAGGTTTTATACCTACCATTGAAGGAGGAGGGTGGGTGTGCGTACTCATCTTGTCATAATGTTTGCAACACCCACAAGAAAGCTTCAGAGATCCTATAAAGTATATATAGTCTTGATCAGCATGAAATTCTGAAAAGCTGATTAAGCCGTATCGGTCCATCTGTCTGAGTCTGTTGGATGTGTGTTACTTAAAACTTTCCTGTTCATGCTACCTTTAGTCCTAGAATTGATTCTATTATTATCTTTCCATTGTCATCAAAGTGTAGATCGGTGATAAAATTTACCGGTGACGACGAGCGTCGGTCTGCATTTCATCTGAGAGAGAGAGAGCCGTGTTTGTATCATTTGTTGTCATGTTAACATGGCGGAAGGAATTAAAAACGAAAAGCAATTAAAAATAAATAAAATTTCACACTACAAGCAAATAGACGAGACATTGACAGCAGAGAAAACTAACAGAGCAAATATATTATGCGTTAAGTGAAATAATAATTAATTAATAAGTTAAAAATAGTGCAAGTGCACTAACAGCAAAAGCAAGTGTGCATATAAGTGTTTGTCTACATTTATAAACTAATTAATGTCTTCAATGCACTGAAACATATATGTTTGTAGAGAACGAAGCATATTTACCGGTAAATCAATTATAACAGCGCCCGTTGTTCTATGTACATATATATAAATAGAAAAGTATTTTATTATTTTCTCATAGAATCGGTTCTGAATTTATGCGTTAAAGTTTTATAAGTCTTTCAGTTTTGAAAGAAATTCATTCATTCGATTTCTGCGTCTGAATACAGTTTTGTCTGTCTGACTAAACTTTTTCTGAGTGTAAAAATATCATTGATTTTAATTTTCGTATACTGGGTATTACGTATCCTGGATGGGATGAGTTCAAAAAGCACTTTTCATTGATCGTTCTTCGTTAGCTTCGGTAGATTTAAAGCGCTGAGAAATGTGTTCACGGGGAATCGATCTGCATACTCTTAAAAGTAGTGAACCCAGTAATCAAACTATTCCTTAAAATACTTGAGAAAAAAATGTATTCTCTCAACAATTATGTTGGCAATGTCACTGACACAATATCCTGTCTGTCCTTTGAAATGTCAAGGGAATTGTATATTAATTAAGCTAAGCCGTTCTCGAAGTACAAATCTTTCATTATTATTTAATATTATTGTTATCCTCATTATCCTCATCGACTGATTCCATTGACGCAGGCATAATAAAAAATTCATAATCTTGTGGACCTGTTACGTTACCTCACAGATTAGTATTTACAAATAATTATAAATTGATTTTTATTTGTAAAGTATTTGTAAAGTCCGTCCTTATTGGATATTGTTGTTATATAAATCGCTATATTTATTTAATTGATTAAATTATATACGTATTGTGATAGTTCAACATATTTAGTTATAATAATTTTTGTTAATTATAATATTTTTAATATAATATAAAATACTTACGCGCAACGATTCTCATTCGTTCCCCTTCCTCGTCTGAGAACTGTAGATGAATTCATTGGGCTTATTAGTACTTACAGTCATGAATCTTGATTTGAAACTCAACTCTCTCTTCACCATTAAGGCATCCGTTCATTTCACGATAATGTGTAGTAAATAATATTTTAAGAAAGCCGTGTCACTTATATCGTATGATGTATATGTATGTACATGTTAGCCAAGTGGATTGTGTTGTGTTGCGCGTGAAAAATTGCACGATGTCGTACACAAGGGTGCTAGACACGTCTTCAACAAGCGGAGATATGATAGGAGACGACTTTTAGCTCTTTTCGCTACAAATATTTGCTTGCGATCATTTATTTGATTTATTTTAATAACACAAAATTTGGTTTTTCTCCATAAGGTTATCTGGAGTCGGGACACCAAGGCATCTAGATGCGAAAATTCAGTTCGCCATATGCGAATAGACAATGAATTTCATTCTACCTAACCACGAGTATTTAACATGATCGAGGCTTTCCTTTGTTAACGATGTAATCTTATGGAAATCTTTACCGCTCCATAACAAAATCAATTGTTGTAGCCTTTGTGAATTTAAAGGCCTTTTATCCATAAATCCATAAATCCATAAATCACATCTGTCTGTCTTGGTTTTATTTTCTATCCTTATCTTTAGTGTTTTTCACGATTGTGTCCTGCTGACGCATTAATTGCTAATTATTGTAATGATTTTTATTGTCTTATTATTATTATAAGTTAGTACATGAAATTAACTTAAACTAAACAAAAACTTAAAACTACTATTTTTATCGTACGACGTTTGTAACGATAAGCCTAAATGCTTCGTTTACCTTTCTTAACAATAACAACGACACGATAATATGCAAAACATTTATGGAGTTTCTTCTTTTTTTTTGTTTTTTGTTTGTTTATCTTGGCGCTTAAAGCTAAGTTTTCTTTGCGAGAACAACTGTTGGCCAACGTTGGTCAAAGCTTTAACTCAAAATAATGAAGTTGCAGGAGTAAATTCAAATCAACTATTGACATAGTTGTTTAAAAATATTACATATTCGCTCTTCGTCTTTCTTTATCACTGCCTTTAGACTGCTTTAGGTTTTTTAGCAGAAAAGCCTATAGAACCGTACTGGATAGGTGTATATTATTATAACCGATTCAATAATGACTTTGCGTAGGAGAATCTTATTTATCGCGCTCATTGTGCAATTGATTTTTGCTATATATTATGTGCTTTTGATATATTGAATATAATTGCGAAAGATTAACTTTTTATACACCATAGTATCCAGTGTGAACAGAAAAATGAATTTTAGCCCTTTGAGCTGTCAAACTGCGTGAAGGGAGGAAGCAAGTAAAGAAATCGCTTGCATTTAAGTTAATGTTCCCGTTTATTTATTTAGATTATTAGATATCATGCCAATCGTAATTTGCAACTTATTTCTACTCCATCGCAATCAAGTTCATGAGCCGATGAGCCGATATCAATATCCTCAATTTATAAAGTAACGTGGCGACCGCTAAGTTTTCGGAAATTAGAGAAGAAAATCAAATTTCCAATTGGGCTCACAACGAAGAATACCAGCTAAAAACTTGCAGGCGTAGATAGTAAATAATAAAATGCATCTACAAGAGAGATGCAGAACAGTCTTTCAAGCAAGTAGCTCCGGACTTAATTTAACAAGCAATCAAACTCTTATGCCAAACTGAATCAAAAGCTTAACCAATCGATTGTTTAGTCTTCGAATATGTGTTTAACAGGTCGGTGCATGCCTACTATTTGGTATGAAGAATTATGCTGACTTCTAAGAGCAAGTTCTTCATTTGGAATAATATTTTATTCCAAAACTGTTTTTAGGACTTTGTCCTTGTGAAGTGATCCTTTTGAAGATCTTGCTTAGAGAACTCGGGAGACTAGTAGGTCGATAACCGATTTTTGTTTTGGTTTTTGTTTTTTACGTTGTAATGAATCACTAAGGAGTTGTCTCCTATTTGCGTAATGCGGTGACGGCCAGAACGAAAGAGAGAAACAGGTAGGACAGGTGGCTGCAGTCGCAGTGGATGTGAGCCCAATCGATAAGTGTTTTATCTTTACCGACGGAGCACTCGCTATAGCTACGACCAAAGTTACCTATACCGCATTGAGATTTGAACTGACGAACACTGACTGTGTGGTTGCGCCGCTCGGCGATAACAGTTGACATCGTTTGATGGTTCGCGTGACTTAGAAATTTCACTTTCCATATTTTGGCACTTACTTTACCAGCTTTTCTAAACTCAAAAATTTAATTTCTGATTAGGGACGCGTGACTAACGGCGTTCGGATTCTTTACTTGTGGGCGATTACAACTCAATTGTCTTTTATAATAAACTCTGATTCAGTATGTAAATGCGACGTCCAAGAAAGCTATTCTTAGGAAAGTTTTTGGAAACTGGGCGTTGCATAAAGTTTGTTAAGTATTCAGTCGTTTACATAATTTGTTGGCTGTTAAAGGAACCATTGAGGAGACGTCGATAACTTTTACAATTATAGTCCCTTACCAAATGTTGTTTTATTTGTTGTTTGCGCATTTATAGAAAACTGAACCGGTAAATGTGTCGAATGAAGCTCATTTAGAACTTGCGAATCGCATGGAAGCATTAGTATATTAGTCCAGTACACATCAAGAAAGGGAGGCATGGATCTTCGAGTTATTTTGCTCTACGGGAAATCCAGAGGGAGAGGAGTTATTCTGGAATTTTGTTCTTAGGGCAGAGTTCTTATTATTCCTTGTATCCCTTATTTGCATATAGAGGGTATAGGGTGTGGAAGTATGGCTTTGATTGCAATTAGCAACGCGACCGGCAAACGTGCTTAAGCTTTATGCGACAAGAGCGTTCTTTAGGTCTGAGCCCTTTCTGATTTCAACATTGAGTTTGGCTTTTGCATGTAATCGCAGCGGATAACAGTGTGAAATAACGTTTTTACAACCTGGGACAGGCTATTGAAGCGCCCTGCACGGTTTCCAAAAAAACAAAAACGATATAAAACAATATCCGCGCAATGATCGAATTTTTGAACAATGCTTTCGACGTCATTGCACTTAAAGTCGAACGGAATGAGTTCAGCGTTATTCACCGTTCAACAGCTATCGCTCTCTCAAGACCGTGAAGCACAACTTTGAACAGTTTATTATTTTCACTCTCGTGAGTAAAAAAATTCATTTTTTTTTTGTCATGCATAAACGGTCTCAGGCGCACATACACAAACAAATGCATTTGTATTGCAAAGCGTTTGGAAAATGAAAAATATAAATTGAACGCTACTGCGGTCGCTAGCATTATTTGAGTTTGAAATCTTGCGATGAAGTAAATAAAAAGCGCATTATCGTCCAAAAAAAAATAAACAGCAAACAAGAACAAAAGATATTATCTTTTAGTTAAGCGTCAAACAATATTCGATGAACTTCATAAGCAGTGCGTTGCCGCTGCTAGTTAGCACGGTTAGTTTTGAAAATATTTGTTTAGTTGGAGTTATTTGGAAATTATAATCCGGTCTGACTTACCTAACGTAGCTGCTGCTATGCTTGTCAAACTCAAGCATGGATGTCCAGACGACAACTAGGAAAAGGAACGCTCTCTTGTTGTCACCGATTTCAACTGTGTTGGATGCATCGAGACGAGCAACACAATGTAAGTTTCATTTTCTCATAATTGATTTCTGAAGAAAGACTTCAAAAATGCTCGAATCAATCTGTAGAGTCTTAAAAGAAGACATATCATCTTAAATCAATCACGCAATAGGCATATTGTTCCATGAGCTGTCTGAGAGATGGTGCTATTCGACTGAAAATCAGCTTCATCATCAGCTTCCATAGTCTCAATTTCAAACCAAAAAAAAAAAAAAAAAAAAAAAAAAAAGAAAAACAGTCAATACCGTAGGATAACACCGTTCCATTCTCTCTGTAACGGAGGAAGCAGTCGCATTTTCGCAAAGGTATGGTCCCACCACACCGCCAGGTCAAGAGCTGTAGTAAATCGTTTACGGAGCTCTAATTAGGGCAATTTTCATGTTTACGCATCCAGACCAATCGGATGATCCTGATCATGCTCACGAAATTCATTTAAAAATATTGTCTTGTTGATGCATTCGAGTGTATCTGAAAACATCGTACCTCACCTCGTCGCCTCAACAAATTCCCGCAAATATTAAATAGTGATAGTTGTATGCGGACGTCGGAAAATGATGGCAGAGATCGTATACATTAGTTGTTAATAAAAAAAAGTCATCATTAAAAACGTCATAATCGGGCACGACTGACTTTTACATATATAAATATACACAATATCGTTGCCATATAAAGATTCGATCTTTTAAGTGTGTACAGCATATCACACATGTATCACTATTTTGGATCAAATTTATCATGAGATGCTACGAAGGGGAGTTAGTTTTATAAAAAGACTCGTACATTGTGCTGTTGGTTTTTCGGTATTTGTTAAAAGAGACGGCTTCAAAAATTTTCCAATTCCATTTGAATTTCCGACATTCTTTCAATGTCTCAAAATAGCATTTTGCTCGACTTCCGTCAACAAAAGTATTGAAAAATAAAAAAGTTGTTTATACAACGACGCCCCTTTCTATTCTTTTAGTTAGAGGACTTTATGCTTAAGTGAAAACATGTTCGTGTATCAAATTTCTTCGAAATATCCCCAAAAATTGTGATCCACAGGATGAATGCAAACATCAAACGGACAGACAGACTAATAATCAACCATGCACATGTTGATTCGGAAAATGACATTGGCTTTGGCATAATAAAAAGTCGCTCCACCTTAAGTCTTTCGGGGTACCGCATACGTTTGTACAAACTTCATATATCCTTAGCATAAATGGTTTAGGGAATTATGAATTACAGCACTGTGTAGTCGTAGCCGTACATTTATGTATATTTTTCATTAATTCATTAATTTGTACCGTAATATACGTGCTGTGAATAAATGTAAATGAAACCTTTCAGGGTTCCCTACGCCCGATCGACTAGAAGATTATGGAAATTATCCCTTTAATAACAGGGGCAGCTATCAAGCATATAATCCAACTGTGACATGGTACGACAACAGATAACCAAATTATTATTTCCGACTTATTTAAACCAAGTTCGTAGCTCTCGAAAAGTTATTGCTATGTTTTTTCCCGACAGCTCTAGGCTCTATTATCCGGCAGATGCGAGGGAGACCAATTATCCAGGACGCGCCAGTAAAGGTTATGGTGGTTATGGAGGGAATGGTGGTCTACGTCAATACTATGGCTACTGGCAACCTGATTATCAAGGTCAACGCAATCGTGGTTACGGTTATAACACAAATACAGATTACTATGGCTTACCTCGCTCGCAACAAGCCGCGCGAGGCCAATACATTAATGCCCTACGCAATTACCGAGGCTACGATTGAATTGTCCCTTATACTTGAAAAGTGAAATAATTGAAGCGATGTTAATATTTTCGCATGGGAAACGTTTGTTTTGTATACGGTTTGCATGCATTTAATTGCTATTGCATTGTTGTTACGCAATAAATATTATAAGAACGGCATTCACGTCATTCCATTGTGTTTCGCACAAATTTTCATAGTTCAAGTTAAAATTTAGGTAAATTAATTAATTTGTCAACAGATTTAAATTCTTTTTTTTTTTTTATAGTATAACCACGTGGGCATTATGTGAGGTCACTGTCATGTGTTATATGATTGCAATCATTAACAAAATAATATGGATTTTTTTTGTCGCTGTTTTCTTAACATTTTTTCAGAGAATTTAAGCATTGTTTTTTTTTTTTTTTAAATATTCGTGTTCTCAGCCTTCAGTTCTTAACCTATCGTTGAACTTTATAATACCGTGAAATTTAGTGCAAAACTATCGATAAGTGAAATGTATCTCGACCTCTCTTCGACGAAACGATTTTCTTCACTTGAATGGACATATTAAATACATATATATGTACTGTGAGGACGTTCCGTCCCCTTCCTTTGGCTGGGGCAGCTCAGCGGCCCAGGGAAGGAAAACACAAGAAAATTTCTATTCGCAGTGACTTGATCCTTTACATTTAGCGAATGTAATTCAGAGTTCATAAATTGTAAATTGAGCCTTAACTTCAAAAGACTGGCTCGAAAGCCTCGACTACGACTCTTGCCGGCTCGAGAGCCCAGCATTGACTGCCTAAAACTAACTTTCTCTAACCTACTCGTAACCTATACTTATTCTATCTTATGCTATCCCTAATCTATTCCTAAACTATTTCTTATTCTATCCCTAATCTATTCCTAAACTATTTCTTATTCTATTCCTAATCTATTCCTAAGCTATTACTTATTCTATTCCTAAGCCATTCCTAAGCTATTACTTATTCTATCTTAAGCTATTCTTATTTTAGCGCTCCCCCTCCCCAGAGACGGAGAGTCCGTGAGGCCAAAACGAGGATACGACTTTGGGTCCTCACAGGACATATATATATATATATATATTTCTTTTGAGCTTTATTTACATCTTCCCAGCCGATCCGGACTTAATTATTACTTAGCTGACATATGCTAGGGGCACATTAAGTTAATTAATTCTGTTTGCAGTACTCATATTATATATGTGGGTCGGAGGAAGGGTGCTATTGAAAATGAATCGCTGAACATTCTCCACTTGGAGACTCACTTTAGCTAAGTTCTTGTATAAAAAAAAAAAAGAAAAAGTTTTCCATTTTAAGAATTTTCTCGACAAAGATCGGGTTGACGGGTTATATCAATGAATATAGCAAATTTGGATAGAATGGGTCCATTTTTCGCATCTCCTCCCATAAAGAAATTCTTACAAGAAACAGGCTTTTATTTGACAGCTAATTCTAATTTATAGGACTTTATGATAAAAAGTGGTCCAAATACCAGCTTGACAGCAGCATATAAATTTCAAAATTAATACTTTAATTGCGTATTCTAATATTAGGGCTCAATACTTTTTAGACAAGTTATTGTATTATACGCGGAAATTATCATGCCGACCGCACTTCTTGGTAATAATTACAGTTCATATGATTCCTTTCCGAAATTTTGGGCTCATTTACCAGCGTAACTTGATTGATAGGCTTAGTCGTAACATAAACTATTATGAAGGAGAAGTAATAGACGTGATTAAATGGATTCTCAATTTTATTCTAATTAGAATATTGAAGAGACTTTCTTTTGATCTACTTTACGATCTGAATATCAAGAATATAGTTTATATTTTGGCTGTGCACTATTGAACATCAAATCTATATAAAGTTTCCACCCTTGCAATTGCGAAACTTTACTTCGATTGAAGAGATGAATGGCATTCGACATATACTTAGACGATTCGAGACGATTCAAGATTCAAGGCTCTAAATAAAGTGTTTTTGATATTGTCAAAAAAAAAAAAAAAGGCTGCCAGCAAGGTTTAGTGTACCAAGAATAATTTAACACCAACAACAAGCGATATGTTGTTTTGAAATTGAAGCGTTGCTTAGTGCAGAAACTAAGTGAGTTAAATATTATTCACGCTTTCTTAAAAGGGTGCCCGGCGGTTGAATGTCTGCAAATATATTGACATTTCTTTAACTTAAGGGTAGCTTTCGATGATTTCAAAAAAGCTTTCATGGATTGTTTCTGAATAAATCCCAACGGCTATTACAAACAAGCCTAGGAGATCTCTGAGGCTTAATGTTTTCGATGGACTCTCAAAGGATGTTTAATCGGAATTTAATAAGCCGACACTCTGCACTGTAAGAAGCTATCGAAAGATTTTAAGTCTTAATTTTCAAATTACTTACTGACTACTGACTTTCTCGATTTCTCGATATTAATGGATAAGGTAGAACTCGTCACTATTAATTAATAGCTTGATACAACTATTATGGATCGTACGGTTGTCGTGTTCGTTACATTGATGGTCTGATTGGTTTTGTTTAAGAATAACAAACAAACAAACAAACATACAAAATTAAAACAAGAATTAATTATGAACGAAAGTTTTTCAATATGAAACCACTTAATAGCGATATTGACGGTGTCGTCAATGGATCCTTTGGGAAATATAATTTGATGAAATTCCTCTTACGTATTATCAATCTTAGGCATAAATTATAGTTTAGTTAAGCACCGGTCATACCGATCTGTGAGGATAAAATTCTTGCTGCGCTTAAATGAGTGGAGTGATGACGAGACGGCAACATCTTAATGATTGTATCTTGGAGGTGCTTTCATATACATTCCAACAAGATATGATATCCATTCTTCGGGATGATTTGGTTTTTACGATGGAATTAATTAAAACAGGTAAAAACACTGCCCTCGAATGTTAGAATTCGTCACTTAGTGATCACGCTATAAAATATCAAAAATTGTATGCTAAAAATTAAATGTTGTGATCATAATAAACTCTAGGCTCTCTATACTAGATACGGACTGATAGAGAGACTAGTTAGGGACTGCTCTGCTCAAATGAAAGATGGATCTATCGGACGCAAGTCGGTCTGTGTGTTGTACCCATCCATGTAAATTTAATATGCTTTTACCGCAAACGATGCAGGACGTAAGTAGGCAGCATCCGTATTTCGTTCAAGTGATATTTTTGTTTATAAATGTTTTTCTTTCTGATCCGTTATACTATTTAGTCGGTTAGAGCTTTTAACAAGATATGCAGTATAAATAAATAGGCTTGCAAGATAAATATAACGTACACGCTAGGCTGATAAGAATTGATCTGAATAGGATAGAATATATGCACACACACACACACACACACACACACTTTGATATCATTTATGGATCTAAATAAAGATCAAATACCGTTTACCGCAGGCAACAAATCCAGAATAAATAAACATGTACATGTAAATAACATTTAATTATAGATAATGAGTGAAAGTGCAAGTTTAGATGTATGTTTATACGTAGTGAATATCTATCGTATATGTGCTAAATCAAATGCTAACAACAATTAATTAACTAATAATAACATAATAAAAAAGCAAATTCGAAAGCGATACCAAATTTGTTCAAGTTCTTTACGATATGATAACAGATTTGCATTATTTGATTAATTTTTCGTTATTATTGTATTTACAAGCGAAAGACGCGGGTATATTAAATTGATTGCCCTGGCTGCAGCGTTGGAAAGCTTTTTTTGCTGTAACAACGCGAATGGTTGAAAAAATTGCAATCGTATTTAGGGGTGACACGCCTAACTGCCACACGGTTAACAATTGCCATTTATGGTTCTCGATCTGATGGTGGGTATCCCTTTTGGGATTCTGGTGTATATAAATACGATATTCCGATCTTAGATACATAACGCGAAGAATGAATATTCGTTTTGCGTTCACTTTTTGTAACATGCCTTAGAGTTCGCACGGTGCGTATATTTGCTTGATCAGAGTAAAATGATGACTTGATTTCATCTTGTCCATGTCCTCGTGTCTGATGTTTATTTTGCTTTGATAAATTGAAACGGAAAACGAAAACTCATACATATGCACGTAGAACTCACTCGCAACCACAACTAAAAAGAGACAAAAAACTATATTTAGCCGACATTCTAACTTAATACAAATGCCCTTCGCAAGGCCTCTATATCTTGAGTGAAAAAATAGCTGCGATCTGTTTCCTTACAGTGCATAAGATATGATGATATGATGCGTTAACTGTTGATGCTTGCATTGAAAAAGCTTTACTAAACTGTGCCCGATGAATATCAGCAGCGTCAACCGGCTCACCAGAGAATGGGATGGCTCCTCTATTTGCGAATGTGGTCACGAGTACGGACCATTTCTGTTATACTTAGCATTTTTCGTGCTAACATTGCAATTGAATGGAAGTCCACTGTAGAGCGACTAATGTGGTAAAAGAATGCTTCTCGTGTAAGCCCCCTGAATAGGAAGCGTAAAAAAAGGTATTAATGTGATATCTGGGTGAAAAATATCTACCATTGACTAGTATAGAGTTTTCTGATGCGCGACAGATGACATCTCGATATTTAAAAAAGCATATTTTTACTCTTATATGTTACCTTGAGATGCAGATATCAAATTTTTTATTTCCTATTTATTTCTTATTTTTTATCCATTAAAATACAAAATCAAATATTATTAAAAGTACGCTTATGCCACTTTCGCGTTAGAGATTGACTTGGCTTGGTTTGAGAAGAACCAGAAGAGAAAAATAAATGTTTTGTACGATTGCCGCACTTTTTAATCGAATACATGAATCGAATTTACGTCTTCACTATGTTTACTAATAATAAGAGGCAGCAATTTTAAAAGACGTAGAAAATGTAATAATCTCGATAAGCTCTCTCACAAGGACGAAAATTTTCTGTTATTAATAACGTGTGAATGCGTAGACGTCTCTCTTTTATTTAAATAAATAATCGTCGTGAGGTTATTCGAAGCAATGTAGTGGTGTCGAAGGTCCTTGGCACAATTTGCTAGCCCTGTTAAATTTACAAGTTTTATTCATTTTACGAGAATTAATGACTACTTTTTGCCAATATTCGTAAGTTGGCGTTGTATGTGCTCTCAGCAAAAATTTATCTCTTAGCAATAAAATCAAAATCAATTTGATGAACATTTCGCGTGGCCGCGAAGGCACATTAAACGATCACCTGCGACTACATATTCCTTTGATAATTATTATCGTATTCCGTATCGCCTACGCACAAAAACACGCTTCGTGTATAGCGTTTTTTCCGCACGTTGCTTATATTATTAATCGGAAATGATAACGAAACGAAAAAGTAAACGACGCAAACGGTAAGTGGTTTTCATTCAATTATTTCCCAGTTGTTCGTCGGTAATTTCAGTTGCAGTGTAATTGTGCCGTCTAGTAAGAAAAAAAGAAAAGAAGAGACAAGCAAAAAAAAAAAAAAAAAAATAATAATAAATAAAAACAATAATCAATTTATGTAAAGCAAGTCGTCCTGACTTACCTGCCAATGGTTATATATGAATGAATTATTACGAGATATCTTCTAAGAGATCAATGACCTACATTCGCAAGTGTAAACAATTTACGTGGGCTTGCTATTGCGACATTAAAGAATTGGAGAATTTTGAGTACTTCTCTCGAAATGTAACTTTAGTTTGCGCCCTGTGGATGTGAATATTTCGGCTTGAGTGACGTACGTGTTAATATTAACATTATTATAGAATCAGAGGTGTCCTGTTCGGATTGAGTCTTACGTTAAGCTCGAATATTTCTGTGATCAGATTATATAATAATGAAAAGTTCTTAGTTTGGTTGGATCGATCACTCTTAACCAAGAAGCAGCCTCAAGTTGTTTATTTATTTTTTCTTTTTTTATGTATTTGCATAAAATCGCTAACGCGGTTGCCTCTTTCAATGTCTCCATGTAAATATTGTGTTCAAGCGGAGTATACCTTCTTCGCATCGTGATAAAAAAGCAATTCTCAAAAAATATCTAAGAAAAGTTTTAGTTCATTGCTATTCTAACCACTTTGGAATAACTGAGGAATTATAAAATAAAAATTTAACCAACATTTGGAAGTTTTTTTTGGCTTTTGTACGCATTATAGGTTGTACACAAAACAGATGGAGATTGGAAAGAGAAATTGATAAAATTTTTACTTTCATACTGTGCATGAAATTGGTATCGTCTCGAGGAAAATCAAGTTTGTGAAAGACCACTTTTGAAAACGTGCAATAATCGCAGTCGATCCACGCTCTTCATTCATTCTTTGTTTTCAGTCCATCCAGTGAATATAACACTCATTGTTGTTGTTGGCTTGGTTTGGCATTCATAGCTTCGCTTCGTTTCATTTCAACCCAAACTTTATTTAAGTTCGTTTCAATTAAATTCAGGCTCAAAATGTTTATTGACATGAGACGACTTTGTTCAGAATGTACTACGACTTGTAGCTGCGTCAACATTTTTCAAAACGGGCCACGTACAAATGTCATTCACCCATGCCACACCAAGCGCAAAACAGTTGCTTTATTAGAGTAGAAGTGACGGTTGCTCTCGTGCTTAACAATCTCTTCTTCGGATCTTCAAGTGCGTCAATATTATTTGTTAATGTATTTATGATTGAATTATGAATGGGCGCTTTTTGGTATCGTGAAGATATTTTTTTATCCTCAAAGAAAAAAAAAAAAAAAACAACTCATTACGCTCATTACGCATAATATATCAAAACTGATAAATGAATGAATGAATCAAATGAATCACTGGTTACTCTAGGCATTAACTACTCTTCAAATTATTGAGTTTATAGAGAAGCAATTTCAAGTACAGGATTGATTCGAGTGATACGCATAAAATATGCGGAAGAAATTGCAGAGTTACGATAAAAATTAATGTGCTTGTCAAAGAGTTACAATAGCTACACCTATAGCTACACTTTTTTTTGGATTTCTAATAAAAGTACATTTCATTGCTCAGGTGAAACGGTTCAGGTTATAACGGTTTTCTTCTTCTTCGACAATTAGAAAACCCTAGTATCGACAAAAAATTTGGCAACTTTGCCATGATAATGCGCACTGTACGGGCGAGTGTAAGTAACTTTAATGTTTATCCGTTCAATTAGCATGATCGATACAGATGTGTGGGGGAAACGTAGCGAGCGAGAGAGGGAGAGCGAGACATATACACAAATATATGTATGTATATAGAAATTAATGCGAATGCTGCTTGGGAATACTGTTATCCAGTTAGAAAGTTTATCCGCTTCGAAGTATTATTCAACTCTTGCAGGCGAAATGCTACCTTCTTGAGGACGGACGCTGACTTTCCTCAGCTATTCGGGTTTGCCGAAACTAAAGATTGCATATCTTTTTTTATAATGTTACAATAATTTTCTGAGCACACAATTATTTAGTTAATTGGATTAATTAATATTTCACTTGATTACAAAATCATATTGACTTTTACTCTATTTTCTGCAATACGCAAGAAAGGCTTATGAGTAAAGATTTCTTTCAGGCTTAAAATTTTCCGCCAACGATTTTGTAGAGAAAGGAAAGTGAGAAAAACCGCTTGCAATTTTTACAACAAGGGGTTACATTGTTTGGCGTGAACATGGACATATACGCAGGCATATATATGCATGTACATTACATATCCGAGGTCTTTACTTTTTGGTTTTTATTACACATTTATGTGGTGTGAATTGCTTATAGTGGTTAAGTGTGCCGAAAGTGGATATCCCATAAAATACGCTTGGTCAGGCTTGCGAACTAAAATTTTTTTCTTGCAAATGCAAGTTTACAATGTTTTTTTTCACTCTATATCCCTACCAATTACCAAAAAAACCGATGCAAATTTTTCCTATTTTTTGAGAACATATGCAGGCGGACTCAACTGTTTATTAAGACTACGAGAATGTATATATAAATAAATTGGATTATTTAACGATTATTTCTTAGCTTTTCCAAATTGTAGAAACGATTTCCAACGTACAGATGCTCGTAGCGTTTTGTCTCAATAAGGTGACCTCGAAAATGATTGTATCGGGCAAATGAACCAAAAGTCGGCAAAATTCGCTATATTTTACGATATTACTTCGATCAAAGCGATAGCGTGTTACATGATCGTGAAAACATTCATGGGATTTATGGCGAAGATGCTTTACCTACGTTACCAACAAATGGTCTGCTCCTGTCGGCTATGGCAGGCAAGTTGAGTGATGAAAACGAGCAGCGTCTCGGGTCGATCAAGCGTCCATAAAGTCAATTAAATTCTTTAAAAATTGAGGAAACCTGACACATTTAATCTTTTCATATTGTTGTAGAAAGAGAGAGAGAAAGATTGACCGAAAAGCAGTTGTTATAGGCTTGGACACAAATATGACGATCTCAAGACCCGAATGAACGATAAGGTAGGTAGGAAAAGAATCTAAAGCTATAACACAAATATTAGAATGGCAAAGCCAGGATCAATGGATAACCTATGTAAGGTAAATTCTAATTTTTATTGGAAGCGAGTCGGGCAACAGGGGAAATTAATTAATGCCGAATCACAGAAACCTTTAACGACTCGGTAAAAATTAGGAAAGGCAAGCTGGAAAGTATCGATGCCTCCATCGTATAGCTTTGGCTATGCTGCCTCCGACTACCACTTGCCTCAGAGAATTCTTTTAACAGTATATAGCCCACAAGAACAGCCGAGTAGGTAAGAAATGCGACTAACTAGTCAGTATTCTTGGCTTTAATTCTTAATGCGTTTGAGTGTGCATTGGTTGTAGTTATAGTGGGTGCTCAGCCGCTAAAGGCATAGCATTTACCGATTAGATTAGATACACAGACTTAGCAGGATGCGCACTCCTTCTTACATCTTGGTAGTGGAGTGTTTTTGCCCAGAAATCCCAGAATCTTTGCAATGATGATTTTATCAATAATTTACTAAAAATAGCTTCACATTTTACGGGTAAAATGTTATCGATTTAAGTTGAACACAATTTTTGTATACGAACGTGTAAACAAAATGTGAGAAAAATTTCTCTGAATTTTGGTGAAAAAAATGTCTCGATCTTTTTCTTTAATCCAATAATATATACGATGTAAGCGATTGGGTGCAGAAGATTTATCCAATAATTCTTCAACGTATTTGGCAATAAAACGTCATTGGTGGCTTTTAAAAATTTCAACTTAAGTCAGATGGACTTGAGTCTCTTCGATGTTTTGTTTGTGTGGATATAAATGCAATCCGAACTTTATGCCACTTTTAAAATAGCGAACAGTTTTCGTTCAACTGGTTTTTCGGCAATGAATTAATTGACTTGTTTCTCGTTCCCCCGTCGAATATTGAGAATAAAAAAAGCGCTATTAACGTAAGTAACCCATGAAAATTTCATTCTAACGTGAATAGAACTTTCGGAATATTTGTTCTAATTTCTTAGTCCAATACGGTGCCACAAGGATCAATGGAATAATAGGTACTTGTGGTATTGCTCACTGGACTGGAAATTGACTGAGTGTATTGAAACACTTAGACTTAGTGTTGACACTGTTCGCTCATGAATTTAAATCCATATTCAAAAAAATCCTCTCACTATCAACGGATAAAAGTTTAAATAATTAAATGAAAAATTTATAGATGCAACAGATAATTGTCTAAAGGCGTTTATGTCGGATGAATATTGAAGAGCACCTGCATTACGTCTTCGAATCCTCAGACTATAAGGACTTGAGAACATTGATCAAGTTTTATATAAACATTTGAACATCTGTTGACGCGCTAACCAAGTTACTGCAACGTTACTGCCTGTGCTGAAAATATTCCCCCACGAAGACGTCATCGTATATATGTTACACGCATTCATATTCCATTGGTAACGGTTGCGAAACAATTTGATATATAACTTTTTATATAGTTACGCTTGTGTGCGCTTAAGTGTTGCGTAAACAAGTATTTTATTTACCTTTCCGTATATATTTTATGTCCGTGATTTGCGTTGAGAAGTGAACGAGGGAGGGCTCAATTAATTTGACCAGCAATCATCAAAAATTTTATTGAATAGAATTGAGTAAACAAACTTTTATGAAATTGTTTTTATAATCGATACCGACGGTTTATCAGGTTTTCCATGCGGTGTGTAATGCGATCCATCGAGTACGCTGGAGTACTGTACGCGAACTTTACATACTTTTGATCAGTGTAAATAGTGGTATTGATTACATCCGCCTACTTGTCCCGTCTATTAAGAATAAGCATTCAACACCTTATCTCGATTTTCTCCCATTACTCTCGTCAGATTAAGTTCAAGAATTGATGAGCTGAATTATTTTGCCTTAATTACTGAAAACTAATAATTCTGTTCGCTCGAATATATGCTATGCGCTATATATGCCTATTTTTGTGTCCCTTTGATGTCTGCTCAGGCAATATTTCGTTTAGTCTATCGGTCCGACTGTTTTCGAGATATTTTGGTGCGTTGGCATTTTCTCTCCCAAAGACTCTATTGGGTGAGATTATCTTTGTGAACATTTTTCCCATAAAAAAACAAGTAAGAAAATTAAATTCGATCGGTCTTTTATACCCATCACCGTTATTCTAAAAACGACAAAAGAAGTAAAAGAACGCAATTTTCATGCTCTATAATATGAAGTGGTTGCAGTTGATGTTTTCCATTTTCAAAGTAAAAGTTTTTGTCGTATGCATGGCATGTGAATGTTGTAGGCGTGTCCTTTGAAAAGTTTATCTCAATTCCAAATTCTTTTACAAATTTGTAGGCGATATCTTCATTTTCGCTAACGGGAGAATGTTTACCATAAATACTACAAAGTAGCACAAACAGACAGATGGACAAACGAATAGGAGCACCTGTTTAGGTTCATTGCAAGATCGAAACTGGCCAAGAATTTATATGCTGGCCTTTAAGTTAAACCTCACTTCTGCTCTGACCAATTTGTCCCGTTTTCAATACCAAGCCGCGTGCAAGAATTTCCAGTGTTTCTGTCACATTTGAAGTCGATAGCTTCATTTTTGCGGCCAGGTGTATGTTTGCAATAGTCATCATACAGATGCACAGACGGTCGTGCTTAAATCGATTTAGTATTTGATACTTATCAAGAATATATACACGTTATGCGGTCTCTGATGATTTCTTGTGGGCGTTGCAAACGTTTCCCCTCATCCTTCGGTGATGGGAATAAAAAACAGTAAAAGAGAAAAGGCACCGATTATTACCGATATCAAAAGGGTCTAAAAATAATATTTCCGTGTACTTAATAAGTATGGAAAATGTGGATGAGATGAAGGAATTTTTTGAGCTCCTGAGTGGAAAGTAATTGTAAGTAAATTCGTAGCAGTTCATATTTGCCCCGATAACCCATCATATAAGACTTTTTCGAACGGTTCGAGATTAAAAATGGTGTAGGTTATCTAATAATCTCCCCTGGATCGATTATTATGTTTTCATTTGTTTTATGCGTTACGTAATTCATTTTTCAAACGCTTTGTTTGTTATATTGCGAATCAGATTAACCGGAAGACAAAGGGATTGGCAAACGGACATATTTGGATCGATCGAAAGTGATTGGAAAATATATTATATAAGCATGATGATGTGACAACTTCGATTCGACTTTAACATCGAGTTTAACAAACATTTCATTTAACACGAACAGTGGCATGAAGCCATGTTTCTGTGATAGCGACAAAAAGAAATGGATTTTAGTTTATGTTGCTCTTATACCATATTTATGTTGATTATTTGGATAAATTTTTGTAACAATGAAATATTATCTTCTTCTTTTTTTTTTTTTTAATGCATATGGTTCGTTTCAAACAAGTTCGCAAGGAACGAACATGTTGGAAACATTTTAGCTAAACTTGGACAGGTTGTTTGCGCTGGTGACCTCTTTAAAAGTGTGCAGAAAGAAATTCAAAGTAAATGTAGTAAAGTTAAGCGATTGATAACATGTTCTCGGTCAACTAGGATGCGGTTATTAATCAAATTTTTTGTTCATCATAAGTCCTGTGAAAACTCTACTTGTTTTACTTGTTAATAGCATTTGATTCTGTGCCGGACTAAATTCATAAGTATTCGTTGATTTGCATCAAAACGAGCGACTATAGACAATATTTCAATAAAATCGCAGCCTTGTGCACTTCTTAGTTAATTTCGCGGTCTCTTTTCTCATAGCGCTGATATGATATTTAAATTAAATTTGAAATGAAATTAAACACTAAGTAAAATATTTCTCTCAGTATTCTGTACATAATGGCGGATTAACTTTACATCATGTAAGTAATTATCTAAATGATTTTATACGTACGCTATTACTTTTACTAATTGTCTAACACTCGATCTATGAGAAACGTCACAGATATGTCACTAGTTGCGAGGCAGCAACAACAAACATATTTTTTCGGGATTTCGTGCGCCTTAAAAATCTTAATTTTTTACCAAAATTTCTTGTGACTATTTCTTCGGAATATTAAATTTGATGCAGTCACGTAGAATTGTATCACGTAGAGAATATTGTTCTCCTTTACGTAAGTAAATGGACTTTTTAACGTCAAGCGAAGTTCAGAGGATAGGCGTATATTTTTATTTGACATGAAAAAGATGTCAGCTTAAATTAAAGCAGATCGACCGAAATGATCAACTGTTTTATAAAGTTAATCAAATCAAGGTCATCCATTTATTTTTCAATGAAATTAATTTTCCATCATATACTATATATAAACTCATACAATTATCATTATGTATACCGATACTAAATAGTGTTACTAGTCATTTCATTGTTAGTGGATAATGCCAAAAAAAAAAATTAAATAAATAAATAATTTCGCCAAATTGAAGCTAACCTTTCTTCTAGAAGGAGTTAATTAAAACGAACTATTTTACAATTCATGCAATGTGATGTGATGTAGACGCAGCGAAGACAAATCTACAAATAAAAATCTTGGATTAAAGCTAAATATCGCTGATTGACTTGTAAGATGGCTTAGCTTGTAAAGGGCTCACGAAGTGTTGATTTGTAAGAAGGTTGGCTGATATGTGCCTATGTGCGTAATGTAGGTGCACATTGTTATACCCATCACCATCATCAAAAGATTTGTAACGCCAAAAAGGAAGCTTCAAAGACACCGTAAACATCTCTGTTTTTCAAAAGAAATAAAAATTTCATTTTCTGTGTATTGTTCATAAACTAAAAAAAACAAAAAAAAACAAAAAAATTTACAAAAATTTGAAAGCATATTCTATGGGCGATGGTGTAGTATAAAGGCTGTACAAAGGTGGAAAAAATTAATCACGCCTACCCAATGTTATAGTGCGTCATAATTTCGTTTTTTTTTGCAACACCTTTACGTCGCGTAAAAGCAAGCTTCAAAGGTCCCAAAAATAATATAAGTTCTTAGTCAATTTCGAATTCGCAGGCATGTTCGTCTTTTCCTCTGTCCATCTGTCCGTCTGCCGTGGCGTCTGTGGCAAACATTCTCCCGTTAGGGGAAATGCGGATATCATCTACAAATTTGAAAAATAATTCGAAAGTGACGCAAAACTTTTCAAAGGACACGCCAACAACGCCCACACGCCTATACGAAAAAATACTTTATTTTGAAAATACAAAAAATCAATCGCGCCCACTCCATATTGTATAGGATGAAATTTTATTTATTTTACATTTTTTCCTCCTTTTTAGGATAATGGCGTTGTATGTAAAAGATCCGATCACGACCGAATATAATTTTCTTACTTGGTTTTTTCGTAAACGGTAAGAGATATCAACATGAACTTTCTTTTATTTGGCTTTGGATATTGGCTCCTGCGATTTTTATTTAAAAATGACTTCATGTAAATGACCGGCTCTGGACTTTAATTCTGGAACACCAATTTCTGACACTTTTCCTTATAAATCCATTCTTATTTCACCATACCCTTAGTAAATAATGTGATTGAGGGTTTGTGGTTTATTGCAGTAAGCCAACGCTTCAACATAACCTTAAACTAAAAAGTGCAATAGATTTATATCGCATAGTGTATGTGAAATATTCACAAAGGCATTTTTCGAGATTACATGGTCGTCGAAATTTTCTCGTAAAAAATTGTTGTTGCCGCGTGATGTATGGCATGTTGCACAGTAATCTGCTGAAACTTCATATCGTCTAAGTCAAAATGATCTAATTTCGAGTTCAAACGAGTTCAGACCACACCTAAAAGTCATTTCTGTACACGTAAAAGTTCTTTAGGAATATCAGATGGTGGCCTTTCGTTCACACTAGAAAAGCAATAATTTTTATTTACGAGTTTCCGTACGTACGTAGGTACGGCGAGGTTTAAACAATACATTGAAAAAAAATTTCATCAAAAACTTAATTAAAATTTTTTTTGTTTTTTTTTGCATTTACTTTCGGATGATCCTACGTAATCGAATGTGGAAACGACCGATTGCATAGAAGAATCTTATTTACAGTGCTCCACTTATTATTGGTATTATTATTATTATTATTATTATTAGTATTAATTTAGCCGGAGAAATAAACGAGAAGACTAAAGTCTAAAAGCGCTAGAATCTAACGCTATTGGCTTCATGAAAATTCTACTGTACTTGAGATGTGAACCCATGACCATGGAGTTATTAGTCGAGATCCTTTGCCTACTTGGTTACTCGGGTAGTGTTCACTTCAATGCATATAACAGCGTATTTACACCCTACGCCACTTGTGGTACATTAAGATTTGCGCAAACGCTGGCAACACCCAAAAGTCCTTAAGATAGATCCATCTTTTATTAAACCAATCGATTCCGAATCATATGCTGAATTGGTCTAAGCTTCTCTATGCATTTGTTAGCCCGATGTCTGTCCTTTGTGTTCTTGTGCTCATCTTGCAGGTCGTAGCTTTCGAGATATGCTCATGAAATTTGATACACTGACGTCTTTTAGCCCAAAAACGAACGCTATTGAAAATGGTTGCGGATCTGAGCACTTTTCCGACCACTCCAGATAACACCTTATTTTGATAAGTCGTTGTATGAAAAAAATTTTGTAATTTGTAGAATTTCGCTACAAAGACCATTTAGTAATAGTATTACGGCATTCGAAATTTGTGCGAAAACTTTGCAACGGATGGTGTATTCTTTTGAATCCTTTTCATATAATCATTCCATCGATCGAAATTGAATCTAGGGATAGGAATAATGTCTAATTTACAATACTTCTTGATGAAGATTCGCGTCATAATAATTATTTGACGTAACAATTATTTTATGAGTTCCGGCCGTTGTAAGGATTCTAATGAAAGGAAGATCTTTCAAAGAAGATCTAATTTTTAGTACGTGAAAATTGATCCTTGGTCAGCTATTATTGGATCTCTCACGACAGCAAGCTCTTGTATGGCGACAAAGTCGAACTTGCGGTTTGTTATGACGATAGGAACTGAAAAAGTAAATTAAGTTCGCTAATTTTGGACCACATTAGTTGACGATACTTAATATCATCCAATATGAGGTCTTTCATGAAAATGATCGATTTACATAAAAATAATTGTTGGCATCTTATTAGGAAGATGAATGAGTGTGTACAGTATCTAAAGGTTGGCCATTTCCGCCTATAGGATTCTTACCTATTATTTTATATGCTGATTGTAATTACGGTAAAATAACTTTCTGTACAGTACAACTCCCGTCACCAAATTCTCTTTTAATGTTTTGAAATTCTATATATCCAGATTTTTTCCTGTCCTGAGGTTGTTAAAGTTTTGTCTTTTAAGTAATTTAAAAATTTCCCGAAACATTTTGGTTGTTGTAGGGGCCCATTGATTTTGTGTGCGGGTGTTTGCCGCTCTCAAAAGAGTTTAGGCTAAACATATCTTTTTTATAGTAATTGTTACAGGATCATTTGCTGCATCAATTGAAGTCTGTCTATCCCTCTGTCCATGTATTTCCTAAATCTATAAGCAGTAATTTTCCAAATATTTTCTTCAAATTTAGTGTTTTGATTTGCTTTGTCCGAAGGGCATATGCCACTTGAAAATGGACTCGATTGAACCATTTTTACCGTCACTATTTATATAACGATTTATTTTTCAAAATGTAGTTATCAGAAAAAATTTCCTCTTTTTAACATATCTCGATAAAATTGTAGAAGAGTAGTATTTGGGCATAGGAAGTGCATGTCGAAAATTTATATGCGATGAGAACGATTCGTGAGCTCCGTCCGTCCTATAGATATTTTTTTTCTGTAAAAAAGCAGAGTTTGTATGAAAAAAGTGATAAGGTTTTTGACATTTTATGACGAAGATTGGCGAAGTAGCCTAAGGGCCGAACTTGGCCGATTATAAGATTTTTATTCGGTTTAAGTAAAAAAATTTACTTAAAATTGAAAATAAATATTTTACTCATAAATTGTTAAATAAATTTGAAAAAAATTTATATTTTAGTAAGAGTTGGCTTTCCTGAGATATATGTTTTTGTTATTGTACATAATTAAGCCATTTATTTACACAAATAATAAAGTTTAATGGTGGCGTTTAAAGGTGGCGGATTATTTTCTCTTTAAGGTATTTGAGTAGATTATTCTCGCGGCCACTTCTCACTTTGTGTAAGTAATTAGAATATTTGAATTTCAATTGAAGACGAAATGCTTGCATCTATTATATTTTATTATTGCAGATAGAGTAGCGCCAGTAATGAAGACAAGATAAGTGAGTACCTTTGAAGAGAATATTGAAGTCATTGAGAAAAAGCAACAAAAAGACGACGGCTTTTGACGAATTTTCTATTTGCAAAGTACTATTATTAAGCAGATTATCGACATCAAAAAGCCTGTACATGGAAGAGGAAGAATTTGGTAAATTTGCCTCTAGATGATTTATAATTTCTTAACTTGATCCGCTTAAGTTAAATACAAATATTTCGATAGATCGAAACCCAAGGAAGGAAGGAAGAAGAATAAATGCGTATTTCCTTTTACTCTGTTTTTCAATTTACTTTCCATTTACAGAACGCTTATATTCGGCTCCTGTTGGATTGATAATTCTATTGTCTATATTATACGGTCTCATTAGTATATTGGCCATAATTGGAAACTGTCTGGTTATTTGGATTGTAGCAACAGCTAAGCAAATGCATACGGTTACTAACATGTATATAGCAAACTTGGCATTTGCAGACGTTATTATCGCAGTGTTTTGCATACCATTTCAGGTAATTTACCCAGCAACACATATATTATGAAAGTTCATTACAATTGTGGCTTTTTGCTTTCCGCGTCCAATAGAAGCGACACATTAGTTTGTGTGTAGATATGTTTTTGACAATGAAATAACTTCGACTCCCTTCGACATGAATTTTAACCTAAGTTCTTAGCTTAGATTTCATATTGTTAACCATTTTTATACCTGTCGCTACCCGAATATTCGTACCACCGCTAAATTCTCTTCTCTTCTTCTCTTCTCTTTGTAAATACAAAAAAAAAAAAAAAAAAAAAAAGCATGCATTAGAGAACTTGTAAGGAAAATGCATTTTTAATCGCCGTAAAACTTTAGCCGTCTGCTGACTGCCCTTCGTTTCAACTGTTTATTTGTGTCCCGCCCGTATAGTTGAACGGTTGCAAAAATTAGTATAGAAAATAGAGGCTTGCATATATATACATATATATATATATATATTTCCTTGCATGGCCATAAATCGAGTTAGAAAAAGGGGTCGCAATCCTTTTACAACCACAACCACACTCACAATGGAAAAAATCTTAATTTTCAACTTATAGGATAAGCAAATAATTAAAAAAATTATATTCGGCTTTTGTCTAATATGTATAAATATACACCTACAACTTTTATTTAAAGCAAACAAAAAAATTAAGATATTCTTCGCTGTTGGGCAGATGTGGCTGATTTCTTCTATCTTCTTCTTTTGAACGAGTGAAAGATCACCTATATAATGGGCAACAAATCGGGAAAGTAGAGGTGTTCTCAATTTTTGTAGGAGTGCTCTTCGGCCTATTATCGTTTATTTAAAATTTTCGCATTTACGCCGAAATATTATTTTTGTCGAGGCTTTCTTACATGGGGAGTTATTGTGAAAATGGATTCAATTTATTTTTAATAGGATTCAGATTTAAATCAAAAACTGCTAGGGAAAATTATGACCTGTAGGTCGGACGTAAAATGGCATGGATCGTTATTGGACTTTGAACAAATACTATGGATCGTGAAGGATGAAGGGTGCGAACATTTTGATGGACGAATTGATGGATTGAACCAATCATTTTGCAATTTTTATATATTCACTTCAGTTGGTCGGTGTCAAAGTATGTGTGTGCCTAAGACTTTTAAGAATTTAATTTTCTTAGTTGGAAAACAATCATTATTTGAATCATCATATGAACTACATAATGGAACTCGCTATGGGATTTGTTTCGGTTAACTATACGCACATCGATTCAAAAAAGGATAAACCTCGGGGTTGCTACGCTTAAATTACTTTCTTATTTATTGTCCGTCTCAGCAGCACAAATCGTACTCATCCACGTATTTCGTTTAACATCGTTAACGGACATATGGATATGAAAAAAATGTTAAAAACCTTCTCTGTTTTATTTTATTTTTTATGTCGCGGATGTGAAATAAATTGGAAAAAATGAATACCGCCAGCCCTAGTTTATTTTTTTGAACGATATAGCAGTTGTCATATATAGGGGTCGTTGGTAACAATGATTTAGTTGCTCATTTGGACTTTTGAAGGAGAAATTCGAAACGCATTGTGCTTACAGAAATCTTACTTATTCAAATTGTGTTATCATATCCGGATTGTCGGGATTGTTCGGATTGTCCGGTTGTTGTGGGTTTTTTATCAAAAAATTATTGGACTTATTGACGGAGTCAATAAAGGCTTTGAAAAGTCATATCAACAGATCTCTGCGTATAATAGGTGGCTTATTATATCTGACATTTATCGTATCGCTCCTATGTAATATTTACACTCAAATCTGTTTTCGTGCGGTCTTTTTTTGTGCGCTTATGCGCACAGGCTTGAGTGTAGCTGTAAGAAATAGTTTTCGCAACGCAATTGAAAAGTTTTTGGTTTTTTTTTTTTTTTTTTTGGGCGGTGAATAAGGACCGCACAAGCACAGGTTCGAGTGTACTTCCAGGACTATTGTTTCATTTTAATTCTCTTTAGTTGATAACTGCTTTCTCATATAGTTCCAGGCCGCTTTACTGCAATGTTGGAATTTACCTCAGTTTATGTGCGCATTTTGTCCATTCGTTCAAGCGGTGAGTGTGAACGTGTCCGTTTTTACTTTGACCGCAATTGCTGTGGATCGTCATCGGGCCATAATTAACCCGCTGAGGTAAGTTACGCAGATTGCATTATATTTGTTATTACTTTTCGCCATCGTTGTTTGCCTTACTTGTAGAGCTCGACGAACGAAATTTGCCTCAAAGCTTGTAATAATAAGCATTTGGGTGGCAGCGTTAACTTTTGCCTTACCGTGTGCCATAGCATTTCGTGTTGAAATGTTAAACGAACGAGTTAAAGGTGAAGAATATGCGTTTTTCTATTTACTTTTCCTCTGCGCTCATTAAATACATTTGCTTGTACGATTGTCATACTTTGGTCTGTTTGCAGAGGACAATATCGTTTACAATGTTACTCGAGCATTTTGTGCAAATGTCAATTTGTCAGAAAATGAATTAAAAACCTACCGGTACACGTTGGTTTTTGTTCAGTATTTAGTACCGTTTTGCGTCATAAGTTTCGTCTACATACAGATGGCTATTAATTTGTGGGGCACACACGCTCCTGGAAATGCTCAGGACTCTCGTGACATCACATTATTAAAAAATAAGAAAAGGGTAAACGATTTTTACAATACATTCTATAAATTATTATCGTTTATATTCCGTCCGTCAATTACAGGTAATAAAAATGCTAATCATTGTTGTCGTTGCATTCGGGCTGTGCTGGCTACCATTACAACTGTACAACATTCTCTATGTGACTATCCCGGAAATAAATGAATATCATTTTATTAGTATTGTTTGGTTTGGTTGCGACTGGTTAGCTATGAGCAACAGTTGCTACAATCCCTTCATTTACGGAATTTATAACGTAAGTAAAGATTAATCTTTTAAAGCAACAGCAACAGCAAAATCAAAAGACCATATAATTAAGAGAATATGCAACTCGTTGTATTTATCTCGGTATATAGGCTCGGTATATAGATTTTTTAACATCCACTTATCCTCCGATCTACATATCGCAATGGTTTTTCACCTTTTTAACCACATCTTGAACGTTCAAACCGTTATATGGCGCATCGTTTTTTTTTTTTGAAGAAAACATGAAAAAAGTTAGCTTAAAATTATACTCGATTTGAACGGATTTGACGGTTGGGTGAGAATAGATTTTCTTTTTTGCTATTAATATCTGTGGGGCATGCTTCAGCATGTACAGTTTCCATATGTTATGTTGAAACATCCATCAAAGGATTCTCGCATTTAATCGCATTTCTTCTTTTATAGGAGAAATTCAAGAGAGAATTTAAAAACCGATTAAAGGCTTGTTGCTCTCGCTTTCCAACAAACTTGGAGATGGAGGATCGCACGTTATCAATGTATACACGTGTCAGTTCTTTGCAATGGCCCCTATATGGTCACACACAACGTAGCAATATGTTTGACAATCGTCGTCGCGAAACAATCGGACAGACCTACGGAAACGATGTATGATTATCGTCGTGTACTCTATTTGCCAAAAACAACAGCAAAGCCAGCGAGTTTGATATAAACCTTGAAAATACTAATGGTGTTGGCGGTAACCATAGCACCGATTTGTAGATTTCAATACTTCAATTAGCTGTTATCTAATAAACCCATGTACACTAAAAAAAATATGTTAATAATTGTAATTTATTTTTTTAAGTTAAGAAAATATGTATGTTTTTATGTGTATATTATGTGTAATAATATTTCATAATATGTGCAATATAAACTTAAGTACTTCCTAAATGTTCTGTAAGTAAGACGAAGTGTACTTCGATTTCAATATATCTAGACAATGTCTCCTGTCGCCTACGACAATATATATCGGCTTTGGATTTGCTATGACGTGTTTTCAAAATTTGAATGCTATTTATTTGTATATAAGCAATGACTTAAAGTATACACGATTTACGATATATACGATAGGGCGTAAGATATATAATAATTCTCGTTGCACCTTGCAGTCAGATATCGTGCATATATGTCTGATTACTGTAATGAAGAAAATTCCTGCATTCATTTTATTTCAGTTCAAGCCAACTAAACAAATTATACGAATCAAGTGGACCGACTACGTTGCCTCAATTCGCAACCGTTGCTTCATTGCAAAACTGTGTTTTCATTGCTCGGCATTCAATAATATGCTAATTTGAAGTTCGTAATTCATTTTTACAGTTCATAGCTTCTTCTGCTTGTTTATAATTCAATCAGCCTGCAATCTGCTACAGTTACAATATTGGGAAGGTCTCTTTTAATCTCTGGCGAATTTCCTGCGAAATGAAGGTCGGCTTGTATACCGCAATGAAGTTCACTCATAAAATATATTTTGTTCCTTAGAAATTATGAAGTTGTAACATATAGACTTTGCGCTCATCGCTTCATTGCTTCCATCACACATTATTATACTTTATATCACTTCCGGTAAGGTTATGTTAAGATTGTATGGATGTATTCAGTAAACTCAGATATATTAATCCATATAAATATATCTCTTTTAATACCTCAAGCTGACTCAGAATCATTTTGTGAATTAATTTAAGCTCGTCTGTCCGTTCGTCCATATGATGAATGTCCATGTATTTTATGCTTAGATCGCTATTTTTGCCATATTTTGATAAAATGTGATGCACTAACGTATAGACGGAAGTCATTATTTTCCAAAATTGCTGTTTTCAATAATTTGTAGAAAAATTTCAGGTTATTCAGATGAAATTGAGGTGGAAATTTTTAATTTTGATCGGGCAATTATTTAAACATCTTCCATATAACCGATGCTATTAAAAGCAAATTTTTAAAAGGGTCTAATTATTAATACATTATGATCAAAATTGATTTATTGTACTATTTTAACCTAAAAATCAATCGTAACTGTACGTAGGTGCGTTCCTTGACCACCACTCCATATAAGGATTCTCTTGAGAAATATGGAAACAAATTATACTTTTACCTGTTTTATCAAGAGCAGCATGCGAAAATAAATAAAATAATTTATTAGACGATATGGGCTTTGGCTGACTATAAGGTTTACCAAAACGTTTCCAACATACAGAAGAAAACTTGGGAATATACATATATATATATACATATATTCGTAATTAGTAACAAATTCTGACTCAATTTAGGGATATCTGTTCGCCTGTCTATCCGTCCCTATTTCTCGGCTTTTAAGTTTAGTAAACGTTCTGTCGTTCGAAACCTTTGCTTTCTTATTACTAATAAACGACCACTGCAACGATAAAAAAATTTCCATATGATATTCTAGAGATGATTCTAAAAGAACTGTACACAAACAAAGGAACTTGATCATTCACCCGTTATTATAGAGTAAAAAAGTTTAATTATTTTCGTTTTTTTTATATAAAAGTGATCGATAGAAAAAGATTCGGTCGCAGCCAAATATAATTCTTCTCTCTTCTATTACTACTATTATAATTAATTTAGCCGGAGAAGTCTTAAGGCAATTGAAAACTCATTGGAAGCCAGGGCTATTGCTTTTTCTATTTTAAATTTACTTTAGAAAGACATTTCGAATATTTTGAAATTCTTACGCATTGAGTCTTAGATTAGCTTAAACTTCGTCAGCAGCTGCAACATATAAATAAATAAGTAAATCAACGTGAAAAGTTTGAGTGAAACAGGACCATATTTTAAATCGAATCATGACAGATAGATATTTAGTAACATTGCTGTGAAAAGCGCTGCTTTTGTTGGAAACTTGAATGTTTATTTTTGCAAAAGTATGGTGACATGGTGACACTAGGGTGATAGCGAGAATATATTTATGTGTGTGCATGGTTCGTTATTTCAATAGTGTGTCTGATATTCTGTTCTGCACTCAGCTCAATATTCAAATCAACTCAGTATTTCAATGAGACAATACAAGGCTTTTTTAACTGAGGTAACTCGAAATTGCACAATAAAGTGTTAATGCACTACGTAATAAACGCTAGTACGTTTCGGTGTAAAAATACGAGCACATAGTGCGTAAGAGATATGAGTAACTGCGACATAACGCATGCGAGTCTGTATTGCTTGCATATATACAGAATTCTATAGAAAATTGAATAATCCATTGAATGAATATTGAAGTGAACGTTCGATTTAATTTGATTTGGAATTGAACACGAACGTTGAATTAAATAATGAAGTGCTTTTTCTATGCCCAAAAAGACATCAAATCAAATACGTATAAATAATCAAGCGATAACAAGCTACACATACACATCTGCATAGATAAGCATTGCATATTTTGTGCATTTTGCAAAACGCAGACTTTTATATGTATGTTTAGGTAATTATATGCCCTTAAAAACGTTTTCATAAGTCTGTATGTCGTATACATTTTTGTAATGAAACAAAAAACAATTGGCAAAGTTTTTCATGTCATGCCAGCAGTAACAAAATCGAAAGAAGACTTTGTCTGGTATTAATATTAACAGCAATCTGTTATGTACACGGTTTTTTTATGTTGCATCTGCATTGAACACAAAATATTTTTCAATTAGTTACAGCTAAATTAGTCGCCAACCCTTGACATTTTTATAGCGAGTCCAAGTGATTAGTTCGCCAGCTGCAGTTATTCAGTTTCTTTCTTATATGTAAGTTTTTGCTGCGCATATGTTTCGCTCGTTAGCCTCTAACTGGGTTACTTGAAAGGAAAAGAGTAAAGATGGCAAATTATAGCTGGGAACATATATATATTTCTTATACAAGTCAATATTTTCACTTTCAAAATGAATGTAATCTGCTTATGGCTATCGTCATAAAAATGTCCCTGCATTTTATTCGTTTGATTGATATGAACCTAGACTTGTATTATAAGTTCGCGTATAACCTTTCAATTTTATCAAAAAAGTTATTTTTCTAAAATATACAATTTTATGGCTGATCACTTATGGAACGGATGTCTAATATTAATGCATTTTTTTTATGATATAAAAACGTACAGCACAAGCCGTACAGGTCTTTTCTTTCGCCTCGCAACTTTAAACTATTAACGGCAGTAAAGGCTTTTAAGAGAGTGTAGCTGGTCTTCTTTTTGGGGTATACTCAAGGTTACCCAGAAAGTCCCTTTCCAAGAATGTTTGTATAGAAAAAAACTCTTGGACCTTCGGATTTTTGTTCTTATGTATTTATTATTTACGAGGAAGTTGCAGTTAGATAAGCGATTTTTAAGGGAAGGGAGAGGAAAACCAGCGTGGCGATTCGCGACCCGACTCTTGTTTAAAACCTTCAACGTTTTTGTTCGTTCCGAGAGATTATTTTCCACGTTTTAACCGTAAGGCGAGATTCTGTAAAAGAAAATGCGCCGCGGGTCTTATAGCGGCCAACCTCGGCCTACAGGGCCACTTGTCCGTCTCTAACCGTTCCATGTCGCTGAAGAGAGTGTCTATCGGCTATTCAGGTATGACGACTAAGGTAAGTCAGTCATCCCCTATCCATGAAGGTTAACAGTTCTATCAGTTATTCAGGTATGACGACTAAGCTAAGCCAGCCATCCCCTATCTGTAAAGTCCCAAAAAAATATCCCTATCGGTAACGTGAACTAGTTATGTTGTCTGTGATCACTTACCTCTGGCTGCTATAACACGACCGAAAGGATGAGCGTGTTGCGACGCGCTCTTTTATAGTCGCGATCATCATCACTGTTTCGTTACTTAGATGTTTTGACTATACCTGCGTTACGACCTCAACACTCACATGTATGTGTGTTGTAACGACATTCTTACACATCTATTATTATGTATGCTAACTAAGGTCTGATCGAACATGTGTACATGGCCTCTTTGCCTGCATTTATGTTATAATCTCAGCTCTTACTTATATATATATTCTAATGCTACTCTTGCGTATATCTTATTATTAGTGCTACCTTAAGTACCGACCCGTATGATCGAACATGTTCTTATGTCCGTCCTATTGCTAGTGCTGACCTAGGCACCATATCGTATGATTTTGTAAACCGCGAAACCGTTAGGTATGTGAATCAATTATTTCTATATTAACCCTCTCGAACCTAAGAACCAAACCCGTATTGCTGGCATGTATAGGAAATGCTACCGCATATTTATTTAGTATTAAGCTATTTATGTTGTCATAATTGGTAAGGGAGGAAAACGCTTCCTTACAAAAGCTTGAAAAGATATTTCTTTTATCTTCGAGCGAACTTGATTGTCAGTTTGTTTTATTTGTTGTTTGTTTTATTAAAAATGGTTTCTGACATTCGAAGATAAATAACATTGCATATGACACAAGGATATAAAATACTTCCATAATAGCCACCATTGCGAAGAATATACCTATTCGAATAATAGTATCATCCTTTCTATGTATGTACATAAATTCTTTATCATTTTAAAATTTGATACTTAGACAATGGTGAGTGATATCACTTTCTGTCTGCCATATCACATACGTTCATATATATAATATATAAGACCACACTCAAAAGTCGCACGATGACATATAGATGTCGTCACTATTGAGAAATCCACATGATATGAGCAAGAATTTCGCGACTTTCGCACCATTAGTTTACAAACACATCGCTTATGTTAACGGGTACATTAAGCTTATGCGGACGTACGTAACACCCAGAAGCACTTAAGAGAGGCCCACCTTACATTATACCGACCGATCAAAAATCATTTAAGAAACGATTTAAGCTCGCCTGACGCCTCATGTCTGTCTACGTATTTTTGTGCTCAACCTAAAACTCGCAATTTTTGAGATATTTTCATGAAATTTCGTATACTGACGTGCTTCGACCCAAGGACGAACGTTTTAGAAAATAGTTCGCATCGGTACAATTTTACAGCCAATTGTGGCTGTCAACATTTTTTGACAAAAGTCGCTGGGTAATAGTAGTTTGATATTCTAAATTGATATGAGAAATTTAGCTTCGACTGGGATAATTTTTTGAACCTCCTCTCATATAACCGCTCTTACGACACCTGACGCGTATACGACAAAAAGGGGCAATTTTCAATATTTCATGGTGAAAATTGATTTACAATAGTAAATTAATCGAGCAATCAACGCTACCGAATTTAGACCACGTACGTCTATTTTTTGGATACCGCAACATTTCGGGAAATATATGCCCTTATATGCCAAAAAGGCCTAATATGGCCTATGGACCAAATTCGAAACACACAACATTTGTCTATATCTTGGACGCCACTGCGTATAAGATCTCTCATGAATATTAAGTCCTTTAGAAAATGATTTAATTTTTAATATTTTATGAGAAAAATTGTTCGTTGCTAGCAATTTTGCAAAATAACTAACGATACGGAATGTGGATTACATAGATCTATTTTTTAAATTCCAACATTTATGGGGATTTTCATGGAAAGCAAGTCCAAGTTTCTCACATGGCGAGAAAATATAATTTCGTGTTTTTTATTACGGAAAGTGAAAAGCAATATAATTTTTAGGGAGTAAATTAAGTTTGCAAAATTTGCATCGCGTCATGTGATCCATCCCTATATGGACATCCTCGAATTTGCGAGCTTTCATGAAAAGTGTCCCTTTGCATCAAAATGATGGGTAATTTTGGGTGTATTTTTACCAAAACAAGGGAATGTGTTGTGATGTAGCAAAGTGATGTAGGGTATCTGACGGTCGGTCTTGATGGCGTATAATGTTTTTAATTATTTTATTTTCTATAAGACAACGGAAAAATCTGAATTTCCTGTGTAGCCGACGAGTCCGCAAAATTTTTCTCAAACGATTTAGCGATGAGTTGGCTGCTACGCATACTTTGCCGTCACAAGGTAGAACTTGCAGCGGTAACAACCAATAAAAAATTTTCCGAAAGTCGAGTACGCATCGAACCATTTTTCGGAAAAGTCACTTAAGAAAAGTCGCACGAATTTGAAATGTTGTTCGGTCATAAAATTTATAATCGCGTTTAAAATCTCAAAGCACGGTTTTGAAGAAGTGTTTGATTTACTAGAAATATTGCAACGCTTTCAAAACTTCTATTGCCATGCCAGGACTGTGTTTAACTCTTTCTTTTACATCACTAAGCTTTTTTGCCCCCACTAAATTGTCCATTGCACGATCATCTCCGTGTAAATCATTATCTTAAAAAAGTTATCTCAAATTATTGACGAAAACAAGTTGAAACGTTACAAGTGTACAAACTCGATCATCAAACGTCGTATACTATTTCGCCTTAAACAATCCCTTATCTAATTCCTTTGTAAAATATTGAACAGATATAACTTTTGGTGTTCGGTGGTCACGAAAGCAGATAAGCAGATAAAGAATTATTTTAGATGAAGTAGTTTTCTTTCTTCCTATTAATCCTAATTAAATTTGATAAGCATTTGAATTTTTTTTGCTAAAATAATAACATTATCGCGATCCTAAAAAATGGGAATATTGGGTGGGCGAATAAAGTGGAAAAGTTATATGTATATGATGATATAGGTACTTTATGTGTAACAAGCAAGAAACACGGAAAATAAATGCGTTTACAGTTTTTGTTATATAGACGTGTGCACGTTGTATAGACGTATAGACCGTCCGTTGTCCGTTGACCGGTTCATTCTATTTTCACGTTCTCTTCCAAAATTGTAGGCGATATCTTCATTTTTGCGAACCGGAAAATGTTTGCTACAGATTCTACATAATTGGGCAGATGGACAGACGAACAGATGGACATGCTTAGGTGCACTCCGAATTTGAAATTGGCCAAGAATTTATATAATTTATGGGGTTTTTGAAGTTTGCTTCTGCGCGAATTTCAATTTTTCCCATGCGGTTACTAAAGCAACATCCATAGCGTGTACGTTCAAGTTTTTGTAGATTTATCTGTTGTAGTTAATGATTAATGGGCGAAAAAGTAATTTTTCTGTTTTGTTTTGAAAACCAGAGGTTTTCTCAGCTTACGCAGTAGTAGTGAAGGCGTGTTTTCCGATTAATTTGGCCCATATTTTTTTAATAACAACCGACCTGCCAGAACTGCCACTGTTTCTTCTGAATTTGAAGTCGATAGCTTTATTTTTGTGGCCAAGAGAATGTTTACAAGAGACATTCCACAGGGGGACTGACGGACATAATTAAATCAATTTAGAATTTGATGCTAATCAAGAGTATATATGTATATATATATCTATATACTTTGTAGTGTCTATGAAGCTTCCTTCGGACACCCTCATGTAAATGTGTACGGAAATCGATATGATTTAATTTTTAGTTTTAACATTTATAGAAGGCATTGTGACATTGTGACATTGTGACATTGAACAGACTGTCTGAGTTAAAATTTTCAGTATTTAGCGGACGATTCCTAGCAATTGTTGGTTTCATTTTAAAAAAGTTTTTATGTCATATGTCCTTTGATAAACGCGATAGAAATTGTGGTCTTATAAGGAGGTCAGGCGGTCAATACGTGCACGTATACCTGTATGACTGTGTATTGTGGTGTATTATTGATTAAGCACGTACAAAGCCTTGTTGGCATTGTGGGAATTTGTACAATTGCCTACCGATTGTTCGATTGATTGCATTAATGGCGTAGAAATTTTAAAATATTTATTTATATTTTCATGAAATCAATAGTCGAGTGTTGTTACAAACATATATCAAAGGGCCAGTCAAAAAAGAACAGTGATAGCGTAAACAGTTAAACTATCAACGAGTCGAACGGCAAAGTGTAATAATTTGATGAAAATTGTTAATCATTTGCGAGAGCATGTAATCAAAGCCGCCAGTATTTCTATATAAAATAGTGTTTGCATACGAGACATATGTTTAGATAAGCGTATATAGTTTCTATTAAAGATACTGCAATTTTCTCGTTTTAATAGTTTCTTCGGTAACAATATTGTCCTGTGGAGTATTGGTAGCTTTATTGAATGCATATGAAATGAGCTTAACGTCAGCAAGTAACGATCTCAGTAGCAGTTGTCGGTCAAAGCATTAAGGACACCATAAAACAACAAATAGCTATTCTCCTGTTATCAACAATAGTGCGAACAACAAGAACAACGATATCCGAAATTTTCCAAAGGCAGCGATTACAATGACGATAACCCGTATTAACGACTTCTACAGCAACTCAATCATACTTATTACGGGTGGAACCGGTTTCGTAGGCAAAGTGCTAATACAAAAACTATTGAGTGCCTTTGAGGTGCAGAAAATTTACATGCTGATACGTTGTAAGGATAACATGACTGTCGAGCAGCGTTTAGAGAAATTCTTAAATGAATCGGTGCGTCTTTTTTTTTTTTTTTGTTTTTTTTTTGTTTTTGATTTTTAACTAAAAACAGTTCCAGTTTAGTGTATATGAAGGATATGGAAGGACTGATTATTTTTGTTTATTGGCTTGTTTCGTGGACAAATTTTCTTTATAATCATTTTCTTCGTTATGTACTTATCAGATATTTGATGTATTACGTGAAGAAAGACCGCAGCTACTTCGTAAAGTACGTGCCATACGTACTAACTTTAGTGCAATCGATTTGGACATTGAAGCCGCGGATCGTGAACTGCTACGCAACGAAGTAGAGGTCAGTAAACGTGGCACGCAAGTTCAGGTATACGCACAAACAAACACATAAACACACACACACACACACACACACACGACGGCAGGCACCATTGCGATGGACTAAATATCCTCGACAATCGAAAGGAAGGAATCACAAGCTTAAAGCAATAGGCGGATAAAATTCAGTTTGTATGATTATGACCGGTCCCGGTAGTTTGGCTCAACAATAGGCATGGTTATGTGCAATCGAATCCGAATGTTAGGTGTTTACGACTCGGTGTACATCGACATCGAAATATGTCATTTGTTATGCTTAACTTTGGTATACAGGAATATAGATATTTTTAAATGTGTATATAGCGTCGAGCGTGTCTGTGGTTGTATGATTGATGCTTCATGTTGCCGATTTTGATTAAAAATTTTAGAATGCTTCCAAAATTTTTTTAGTTGTTTCAGATGCTTTTGCATTTTGATTGAAATTCATGTTATTGAAGCGCCTGCCTGTATATAGATACAAGCAAGCGTAGATGCAAATTGTCTATCGCCACATACATACGTACGTACATGAATATATATATATATATATATATGTATGTATTGTATAAACATTACCTCTTTATATAAAATGTACATATGTGTGTTTTTGTATATCAATATGTAAGTAAGCATACAATTGTTGCATGTTCAATGTTTTATTTTGTTGCCTTGCAATGTACGCTTCTCTTTAAAGACAAAAGATATGTCCATCGGCTTTTTGCACGCAAAATCATATATAGTAGTATATGTATGTGCGTATGTATATATGTATGTATGTTTGTATGTATGTATGTTTACAAACTTTTTCATGCTTGCACGTGTAAATATGTGGATAATTACTGCACTATGGTTGCGTCAGTTGTATCAGTAACATTCTATTTTAATTGCATGTTGTTCTATCAATTCTTTGTTTTCCCTGTATTCTGCTCTTGCTTGTAACAAGAAAAAGAAAAAAAAATGAGAAAATAAATAAAAATTAAAAATAAAATTTTTAATGGGAATGGCGGTGAAAATTATATTTATTTTGATTCGCGATTACTTTCGTTTAAGATTTTGTTGTTGTATTTACGCTTCATATACTAAATGAATGACTGGGCACGGAAAGATCACTTTCGCTAAAATATTCTAGCGCCGAATATTTACGTAACGAGTGTATATTTGGCGGGCGGTATCGCCGACTTGCATTACCCGGCATTGTAAGTAGAATATAAAGGAAAATTTTGACATTAAATATTAAAGTAAAGTATATCCGAATGATTTTATGAGTGCAATTAAAATATACGAAAGCGGTTGTGTTGTTAATGGTGTCAATAAAAATTTAATTATTCGCCCAACGGTGTTTAATTTTTCTAAATTAACAGTGTTGGGAGTGATTTGCGTGATTTTATTAAATCATTTTATTTGAAATCATCAAGTGATTCATTTCGATCTGTAAATTCTGTGATTTCTGTTCACACATAATATATATATGTAAACATCTAGTGATTATGAATGAGAAATAATTAAAAAAAATATTAAAAATTGAAAACAAACTATTTTAGTAGTTTCAGTGAAAAATTAACTTTCACTGATGTCTACCTCAGCAATTTAACTTATGTTAAATGTATGTTCCATGTATAATATTTTTATTACATATTAGGAGTTCGCTTTCTTTTCTTCTTCTTTTCGTTTTGCAACTGAAAAATTCCTTTTTATTTTTATTTTTATTTTCGTTTTCCTTTTTCGTTTTGATGCAACTAACAAGCGCGTGTACAGTGTGTACAGGTTTACTATCGACCAATATTTTATTATAGAGAGGTAATCTCCCTTTTCCACTTCACTCAAATTACGATTTTTTTATTTTTTTGTTGATTTCACTTGCAATTTTTACATTTATTTTATTTCAGATGAGTTTAAAAATCATTGAAATCAGTCTCAAAGTAAACGACTTGTCTTTTGTTTTGAATTTTCTTCTTACAGATAGTGTTCAACGTCGTTGCATCGGTGAAATTTAATGAAAAGCTTAGCGACGCCATTGACATTAACGTTTTGGGTACAAAGAAGATTCTAGACTTAGCCATGGAAATGAATAATTTAAAGGTGAGTTGTGCTAAAGTAGCGTAGCCAACAATACAAATCTACTCTATTGTCCCAGAAAGTAAATTCAATCGATAGAACACCGACTAGTAGCCAAAGTAATGATTATTTCTTCACAAAATATATATGAAGAGGAATTTTCCCTTAATTGTGGGAAGACAAAGGCGACTTCTTAACAATTCCATTAACGAAGTGCACCGGTGTTATTGATCGCATGTACTATCGCTTGTGGCATCGATAAATTGAATCGATTCGCAAATAGTGTAAGATTGCGAACCGATTGTAATTTATTCGTTTGTCTGTCCTTCTATCTCTTACGCATATTTTTCGCGATTGAAATTGAAATGATTTTTCTGAGCGAAAGGAACAACGTTTAATCCCACACACACACTCTTCAAATAAGTGAGAATTAAAAAAAAAAAATTGAAAAAGTTTAAAAACAATTCTTTTGCAGACATTCTTGCACATTTCGACACTTTATTGCAACTGTAATCGTAAGTACATTAATGAAAAGGTCTATGAAAATGATATCGGCTATGAGAAGATCATACAGATATTTCGAATATTTGACGATCAGACTTTGGAAAAGTTTCGAGAATGTTTAATTGGAGAGATGCCTAATACTTACACGATGACCAAGAAATGCGCTGAGAATTTAGTTAATCATCGGGCCTTTCACTTGCCAGCTGGTATTTTCCGACCACCCATAGGTAAGGAAGACAACGCAATATTTTATTATTTTATTTTATTACTTTCCTCCGTTCTCCTCTCTTCCCTTATTATTGTTATCATTTTTTTTTTTCTTTTAATTGTCATAGTTTCTCTTAATTGGCTAGAGCACGTCTCTATTAATCATATTTTACGAGATATTGCTGTAAATATATTCTCTGCACTCTGGAAAAGTTGAAATGTCTAATGTTGGATTTTTCTTTTAGTAAATCTCAAATTTTTCTTCTTCTGTTTTTCTTCTTTTGTGTTTGCGCTTACTATTTTTCTTTTCAATTTGACATAATTGCAGTGCTTTACAAACAATAAGAATTGTTCATGCAGTGGATGGATGGATGGTCTTGTGCGTTGCAAGCATAGACCCGATGAAGAAGTACTGTTTTGCTAAGAATATTCTCAGCAATATCTCGTATACATATGCACTTATATTAGATGAGCAGCCAGGATTCCGGCATTTTTTAATTAACAAAAAATTGAAAATTCTTATTAGAAAGGTTTTACTTAAGCAATGCCCATCACTAGTCATTACGTCTGTCTTACGTCTTTTCCGGGGAATATCCTTTATGTTCATAATTGGCTGTGCACGAAAATACCCCTTTATGAGTCTCGTCGGGGGAATGTAAGCCCTACTCCAACAGACAATAAATCTGCAATTGGAACGGATATTAATCAACAGATGTAATGTCTGCGGATAGCAGGGGAGAAGGTACAAACTTCCAAGTTCTACAGATGTGTTCTATTCAAAAGAACAGAACAGGTCCTCATCACCTTTAACCGACCCAAGCTAATCGAACTTCGTTTTTGTTGATATAGTTCTATGGTGATGGGCTCCTGGCCTCTCAAAGTTAGCCCCGCCACGACTGTTTGTCTTCTTCGCCAATGTTACTGGCTTTCCTAGTCTGCATAATGATTATTTGCGCTTTCGATATCGTAACGTACGCGCTGCTCATCACCTGTAAGAATGCAGCAGCAATCACCTATAAAAATAGGCAAGGACGCTTGTGGGTCCTGTTGGCCCAATTGTTGTATATTTGGCACAAAACTTGACACTTTTCTTATTAGATATGTGCTGGTATTAGAAGTTGTTAATGTTACCAGACATAGTAAAGCCAGATTCGCCCTTACAAGTAAAAGCCGGGAACTTAGTTGTGCACCTAATACCATTTTCGTTTTTTGTGCGTGCTCTTGCGGATATATAAGAAAATATGTTCGATTAAAGGGATCTTTCACGCGCTCTTCAGTCAAATATCAATTAACTTAATGGGAACACTAAACTTTTTAAATTTGTTTTTGTTTTAATCGAACTGATGTTTTTTGCGAACGACATCTCATTACATATCAAGTAGGCAGCCTAGCGCTATTCTGTGTCAGTTACATCGATAACCTCACGTAAGGAGGAGTAAGGAGAAAATTTCGAAACTTATTTAATTGTTCATTATGTCAACATAAACATATTGTTTAGGGAAGTTATTCGTTATAAGCAAAGCCGGCAATTTAAGTGAAATTAAGTAAAAATGCAAACACAATGTGCAAAGTTTGATAATACAAGACTTCCCGCATTCTATGCAAAATGATTGATGGCGAGAGAGTGAAGTAATAGATAGATAGATAGATAGATAGATAGGTAGATAGGGAGATAAATAAATAGATAAATGGATAAATAGATAGACATTAGATAGGGATGGAATGGGGGAGAAAGAGACAGAGAGAGAGAGAGAGAGAGAGAGAAAGAGAAAGAGAAAGAGAGAGAGAGAGAGAAACGAATAGCTCTTAACGTACCAAACTAAAATGAAGTTACTGTGTAACTTTCCGAAGTGCTCTTCAGCTATTTCCCAAATGCAATTTGTTTATATGTATGTGTGTGTCTACTTCTAAAATCTTCTAAAATTTAAATAAATACGAGAAAGGCAAAGTTGCTTGACAAACACGAAAACAGGGAATACATATATGCACTAACCCCTGTTCGCATCACATACATTTATGTAACATACGCAAAGGTATGGTTTTCGTTTAGATCTTTTTTTTATATTTTCTGTTTCGTAATGCAACAACACAACAATAAAACTCTTTACGCATGCCGGTCCCTTAGTCAAAAAAGAAACTTAGCAAATTTATGTCTTTACAATGCAGACCTTGTTCACATAAATCCTCTTAAGTGTGTTATTGCTCTGACAGACATCGATTATGATTGTCTGTGCATATATTTGTTATTTGTTATTCAAGCTCTATCGTTTTTCAGTTATATCAACTTATAAAGAACCGTTTCCCGGTTGGACTGATAATTTGTATGGACCATCGGGATTATGCACATGGTCAGCCAGAGGTTTGATACGTTGCATTTATGGTAATTCTCGATGTCTTGCCAATATGGTGCCGGCAGACTATTGCGTTAACGCAATGATTGGCACTGCTTGGGATGTAGCCAGAAGGTGACTTGAATCGTTATACACACGGCTTTCATATATTTCAATAATTATATTTTACGTAGATACAAACTGAACAAATACGATGATCATGCGAAGTCGAAATGCGAACTGCCCGTCTACAACTATATATCTGGGAACAACAATTTAACTTGGGGACAATATATGAATATGTCTCGTAAAGGATTTCACGAACCATTTGACAAACCCTTGTGGTAAGTGTGGCGCTACAATTTCATTAATAATAATACATCGGCTAACAAACTTCTCATAAGAGAACATAATACGTTCTCTTCTTTTCTCTTTGTGTGGCTTGCTTTTAAATTCGATATGTCGCGGTCATAGGCACAAACAAATTTTCAATATCGTTTACTAATTGTGACAACTTTGCGATTCTGCTTCTTTTTGGCTATAAGTAAGGAAAACACATGCTTTTTATTCGGAAAATCCGACTTCAGTTGTCAAGTGTTTTTGCCGCACTCTACGCTTTTTTAGTCACCAATCCCTCAGGGTGTTCCCTCTTCGTGTAATACGGTGACAGTCAAACACAAGAAGAAGAAGTAAAGAAAGGGAAGGACATAGGGAGATGGCAGCATATTGGGTCTGTTTGAGCAACCGTTAGGTGTTATGCTTTTACCGACTGAACACGCACTATAGCTATGACCATAGTAAACTCTACCGCATTGAGCTTTGAATACTGACTTGAATACTGACTTGTTAGTCGTGGATCTTACCTACTCGGCAATCTTGCGGATCAATGGAATTAACTTAAAGAATTTGACCAAAACGATCTAAAACTCATCCAGAATTAATGTTTTTGGCTTGCTTTCACTTTCATAAAACATATGATTTCCTTGATCCGAAGATAACAGCAATAGTAGTGTTAAGAAAAATCCGATTTTTTCCAAATAAATTTTTGAAAAAAGTATTTATGATTTTTTCCTTTAAATATTTTTTATCATATATTTCCCTTAACCCAGTTTCCCTTCTTCGCCTTCTAGTTCTAGTTCTTTTATAATGACGCATGGTTTTTGTTTACTATTGCGTGTACCTCTTTTTTTATCTGTAAAGCAAAATTTCTTTACTATTTACTCGGCTATACGGAATTCAACGACTTGTGCGAATTGTTGTCAATGAAGAGTGCGACAAAAACATTTCTTTTATTCGTCAATATTGTTCCCATCAAAAGTAATACAATCGGTTAAAAGTTTTTTTGACCTTTTCGATCAAACGATATATAGTTAGGTGCTCAAAGTACGCTTCCTTTTCCGTAATCCTTTCATCATTTGATTCTAATCTTTTTTTTTCGAACATCGCTCTCAGATTTGAGAAACAAATAATAGTCACTGGCAGACCGACCTAAAGAATATATAAGAAGGGGTAGGGGCAGTTTAAAAGTAAAAAGCAACGAGTGTAAATGATACCTGACAGAAGGATCTACTAATAAAATAAATTTCTTTTAGTTGCGAATAGCAGCGACTACCAGTGTCTCTGTCAAGACTTTGTTCTGTAATTTGTTTTAAATTCATTCATTACTGCGGCTTAAATACAAAACAAGGGTTGCATTTTAGATATCAATCCAAACTATATCTGGAAATTTGAGCTTTTCGCTCTCAGACAATGATTACAAATTTCATATCAGAGGTTGAAAGTTGTGGCGAGAAGCAACCGAAACAGAGCATTGGAACGCTGTCAAAGCGCTGTTTCTGACGAATATGCTCTATGGAGGTGGAGAGAAGCGATACAGCACAGCATAGTATAAAATAAAGCAGTTTTCATTTTTCCTATCCTCTCTACTCATGATATATATGAGATTGTCTAGTATGTATTATTCTCGGTACTGCATTCACTGTGTATGGAACTAAAAAATAGTGATGTTAGGTTTTTTTTGCCGCTATGTTGGGGAAAAAATTTCGCAAAAAATAACAATCGAATAAGAAACCGTAAGGAACCAAACCGACTTTAGATCTTTTGGGCCGTTGCTTACACATGGATGTTTGTTTATATAAAACGTTAAACGTATGCGCTCTAAATATATATGCGATATATAAAATAAATTACATGAAGCAGATAGGAGTTGCGATCTCTGCTATAAAAACCTGTAAGACACCACAGTGAAAACCTTTTTAATGGGCAACACGGAACGGCATATTAATCAGCTGGACTATTAGTGGAAATATGGTAACCTTTATTTACATGTGTATAAAATAAATCAAACCGACGGTGTGGCGGTTAAAATCCACTATTTATTACCGTACACCACTTCGGTTAGTGTAATTCTTCACTTTTTTGCACTGTAACATAATCAAGTATGTGATTAGTTCTATTTTAAAAGATTGCTTTCTATGGAAATGCGTAGAGGGACAGGCTTCCGGAAAGACAATACGTCAGATCAACATTTTGTTCCCAGTTCCATCGTAAAATACTAAAAAGTAGACTTTGTTGTTACTTGAAGATTTTTTTGTAATATGAATGACTATATAGGCCAGGGACCGACCAAACCATTGCCCGAGTATAGTGGAGAAATATAAAAAATTAAATTTTTGTTTTTATAACGATTTTCTCAGAATAGGACGAGGTTTAAACGGGGAGCTTGAGGCCAAGCAAGCTAATGTACCAAATTTCGTCAAAATATTTTAAGATCGACTACAAATATATACATGGACAAATATGTGGAGAGATGAATAGACAGATAGACAGACACACCTATCGACAGATAGGTATAGAGACAACAGTAAATCGATTCAAAAAACCATTCTTAATAAAAGAGTTGCGGCAATTTTAAGTTTTTCTGGGTGTTACATAATGACTCTGAATTGATGGACAGGGCAAGGCGTGGGTCCATATGAAGTCATTCCCACAAGTTTAATACGTTTTTATCATAATTATGTTTAGGTATCCATCCAAATACTAAAATTTATGTTAAATGTAAACGGACGAAGGGACCGAAAAGGGCTTCCCTGAATACATATATACATATATATGCATGTATTATTCTATACAAGCGTATATACCTAATGCCAATTTGTACTTGATAAATGTGATATAAGATCCTCTGGTGCGGAGAGGAATGAATCAGTGGAAGTGGAATCATCTAAATCATCTAAGTCAGTAGAGCTTCGTGAACAAAAATTTGAAAACGATTCGAAAGCAAAACAGATATGGTTGGCATACATCTCATATCGTATCATACGATATTTAAATGAAGTTTATTGCAGACTCACTGTAAGTTTACAAAGTTGGAATGGTTTTGTTGTTCAGTTGTTTGTTATTGGATTATCTAAAATTAGAGCAAAATCCTAAAATAGTTTTCATAAAAAAAGGGTTGCTGGCAAACCATATATATAACCCATTGATTGCCTTCATCTGCAATGCATCCTAAAAACTAATGAACAATATCATCCAATAACAATACCGGCCATATGATGACGATCAAACTAGTTTGTTTAATGGCATCACTGCATTACTATTTACTTACATATATATATATATATATATATATATACTGTATATATATATATATACTGTTGATACTTGTAAAAACAATCTAATTTGCATACACACATATACACAAACAAAATCGCAATTTATAAAACAATATAAAGCGAACTATAACAAAATATACGATACGCACACAAATATACATATATATATATATATATATATATATATATATATATAACATATATTCGTATATGCAATATTTTGATTGTATAATCATTCATATTCTTTTGTGGCATCAGGTGTTTCTCGTACATCATAATACCATGGAAGCCATTACATCATGCCGCAGCATTCTTTCTGCATCGGATACCAGCTTATATTCTAGATTTAATAGCTCTGGTTACTGGTCAAAAACGCATGTAAGTATGTCAATTGCTTTTCGCAATACATAACAATACGATGTAATGTTGAGTAAACTTTTTCATTATGTTGTTTGTTTTTACGATGATGGACTGACTGACCACTAAGTCAAACTGATCATTCGCATGCGTTTTGTTTTGTTCATTTATAAAGATACGTAAAAGCGTACCAGAAAATGACGAAAATTATTTACATGATGTCTTGGTTTGGCCTTAAAGAATGGAAATTTGCCAATTGCAATATAAAAGAGTTGTACGTTCAACTGACACCGGCTGAGAAGGAATTACTTGAATTTAATATCGAAACAATAGATTGGACCACGTATTTTCATTCATATTTAAGTGGGATACGAAAGTATTTTTTTAAAGATAGCGATAACAAACTGCATAAACGTAAAGCCCTTTATCGCAGGTAATTGTGCGTTTACATATGCATGTATGCTTGTATGCTTGTATGCTTGTATGCTTGCATGCTTGTGTGCTTGTATGCTTGTATGCGTTGTCTTGTCCAAAGTAAAATTATTATGAAAATTTATGTCTTTCTCTCTTAAGTAGTTTTTAATTACAGTTTCTGTTATTGCGGTGGCTTTCTTTCCCCTTCTTCCACTTTTCCATTTTTGTATCTATAATAACCCCATCTATTCCTTACCATACGTATTAATAATATGTTATCTAAGTTTTAAGTAATAGTAGAAAAGCTCATTTTGTCTTCTATTACTTTCTCTTTTTTCTCTTCTCGTTCGCAAAGAATGGTATTTGCTCATAATCTGATGAAGTGTTCCTTCGGTTTGTTGGCCATTATGTGCATTACAAGGATTTATTTGAAACTTTGCAAAATTAATTCAAAGTTTTCATTTTAAGTTGATCTCATTAAAGTCAATGGTTTTAAAAACCATAAAATTGAAATGTGATTGTAGTAGTAGCAAATGTCAGGAGCCTTACGAACTTGGTGGATGTATTTATCCGCGCAAACATATGAATTGATTTTTATTTCTTTATGCATGTTCTTGTTACTTACTTAGTTATAAAGTTGGCACAATTTCATTGGCATATATATAAATATTTATAACGCTTAGCACGATTGGTGCTCGGTACCGTGCTATATTGAAACTGTATTATACGAAACTTTTTAATGTTTTTATTTAAACTAAAATATCATAGAGAATAACATAATTTGAACTTAGACATTAATTAATATAAATGCAAATAAGTAAGAAAATTATATTGTTTCTCTTTTATACCCATCATCGTTATCCTCATGCGGACGGGGGGACTGATTTTTTCTATTTTCACAACAAAAGTGAATTTTTATATGATGCATGTGCGGTAGTTTATGAGCGACAAACAAAAAACACGAAAGGTAAAGATATTCATAGCTTTTGTTGCATAGGCGTGTAGGCGTTGTAGGCGTGGCGTTTCATCGGTTTAGGCCATTTTCACTTTCTATTGCCAATTTTGTAACCGATATCTTCATATCTACGAACCGGATTATGTTTACTACAGATACTGCGTAATCGGACCGGTGGACGGACGGACATGCATTCGGTGCATTCCGAATTTGAAACTGATTAAGAATTTATATAATTTATGGAATTTTCGAACCTTACTTCTGCGCGATATAGAGCTATTTAAAAAAAAATTAAACTTTGTTACACCATAATATTGGATAAGTGTGATCAATTTTTCCCATACAGGTATTACAGCATGACCCATGGGAGACACGTTGAAATTTTTGTAGATTTATCTGTTGTAGTTAATGATTAATGAGCACAAAAACAATTTTTTTTTTCCTTTTGAAAACCAGAGGTGCCCTCAGCTTATGTAGCGGTATTGTAGGCGTCTTCTCCGCCTTATTTGGCCCACTTTTAATATCAATTTGCCGGCAAGAACTGCCAATGTTTGTTCTAAGTTTGAAGTCGATAGATTTTTTTCAGTTTTGCGATCAGGAAAATACTAACAACAGACTCGAATCAATTCAGAGTATGATTCTGACCAAGTGTATGTCTATAGTACCATAGGATCTCTGAAGCTTTCTTCTGGGCGTTACAAACGTTTTGACAGAATAAACATACCCCTCACCCATCGATGATGGGTATAAAAATGTGTACTATGTTGTATCGAAATCCTATTCGTGCTTCATGTTATAAAATACCTTCAAATCATGCAAACCAACACAATGTATACCGCATTGTATCGTGACCAAGTATTTTATGATCAGAATTTTATTAAGAAAATTTGGAATTCCGAATATTTCATATAAGTGAAATGTAAGAAAACTATATATAGGTCGCAATCGAATCTTTTATATCCATCATGCTTGTCGTATCTGTATCTACAATCCAAGCTCTTTTCTTTTAAACGCATCTCGACAAGATTGTGGCGAAAAAATTAATCCACCAGATCAAGACGTCTGCGTTATATAATTCGGTATCTTACACGTTTACCTTGTCGCATTCTGCTCTCCAAATTATTTTAGTGCTAAGGAAAAATGAATCCTCCATCTTGTGGGGTCTAACATTTTGATTTCAGGCGTAAAACACATTTGCAGGCAGATGAGATATGTTGATGTATGAGGAATGTAGAGAATAATTTTCAACATTCCACCTTAAAAGAAATGAAGAAAATTTTAAATTTGATCGCTTATAGCACACGTGTGATCGGGGACGATTTTCTCTATTTTTTTTACAAATTGTGGGGTCTTTCATAAAGTAACTATAGAAAATTTTAACATTCTCTCTCTTTTATAGATTCTGCGCAATGAATGAAAAGGCGTGCCCTTTGAAAAGTTTAGCTCACTGTCAAATTCTTTTGCAAATTCGTAGGCGATATCTTCATTTTTGCTAACGGGAAAATGTTTATCACAGATAGTACAAAGTTAAGCAGACGGACAGATGGACAGAATTTATATACTTTATAGGGTTTTCGGAGCTTGTTTCTACGCGTTATAAATGTGTTGAAAAAAAAAATGAAATTTTTATACTACACTACGAGATATGGGCATGGCCCATAGAACATGCGTACAAATGTTTAAACACTTATTTGCTCTAGCTTATGAGTAGAACGAGTAGAAAACCAATTCCTTTGATCCTTTTGAAAAACGGAGCTGTTCTCAGTTAACGTAAGACGTAACGTAGACGTGTCCTTCGCCCATTTTCAACGCCAACCTGCGTGCAAGAACTTCAAATGCCAGCACAATGTTTACCGAGATGTACAAAAGGACATCTTAAAGTGCTGAATGCTTAAAGTGATTTAGGGATTTGTGCAGATCAAAAATATATATATGCTTTTTGGGGCCTTTGAAGCTTCCTACTGGGCGTTACAAACGTTTTGACAAAGTGAATGTACCCCTCATCTTCCGGTGATGAGTGTAAAAACAAACATTCGATTTTTTGAAATTGTCTTGTATGGTGAAATGGTGTTGGTGTTGGTGGTGGTAGTGAAATCCTGCTTTACAAGTATCGTGTTAAGCGAGGGACGCCCGTATATGTTTTTGTGCGCACTGCTGAAGGATGGGGTTACTCATCTTTTCGTTTTTCTTCATAATGTGTGGAACAGTCAAAAGGAAATTTCGTACATCCTATAAAGTATATTGACTTGATTAAGTGATGTCTGTCCGTCGGTTTGCCCTTGCGGTGTGTATTGTTATTGGCACTCTCCTCGTTGCAAAAATGAAGATATCGACTCCAATCTTAGCAGAAACATTGCAAGCTGTTGCAGACAGTTTGGTATTGAAAATGGGCTAGATTGGTCAGAGCAGAGGACGCCCACAGTGGACGTAAGTCCGCTTTTCTCAAACAAAGAATTTAGAGAGAAAGTAGTTTTTTCTTCAGTTTTCTAGCTATGAGTAAACTGTATTTTTTCCACTTTTTTTAAGGTTTTGTGCTCATTTATCATAAGGCAAACAAGACCGAATGTTTGAAACTATTTTATGCATTCCTCAAATGAAGATGTAGTATATGGCCCAAAATGAATATGACAGACACCGCGACCTGGTTAAGTAATTTCTTTTTACTAATACCAACGATATGGGTATCAAATAAAAAAACTCGCAGAGTGGAATGCGAGCAGCTAAGTGTGCTAAGTTGTAAATTAATTATGATGGACGTCACGACGCGGTAGTTTCATTCTTCTTAAAAATACTTTCTACTGAAATAATAAGTGAAAGGTAAATGTTTTCCGACAATGAATGGAATGGGGTATGGGATGCCAAGGATTTTAATGATGATGGGTATGAGAGATTCGGCCTTAGCCGAATATAAATTTCTTAGTTGTATTTTTATTTTTATTTTTATTTTTTTTTATTATTTATTTATTTATTTTCTGTTTGTAAGTAAAGGCACTCGATACAATGGTTGTAAAATAAAGAGATGCATTCATTGTGAAATTCCAAGTTTGTTACATCATGCATTCATTTTCCTCAAAACATGAGATGGTAAGTTTTCAGTTTTAATAGCTATCCACTACAACAAAGATGAGATGGAAAGAAACTCCTCAAGAAAGGATTATTTACCTTGAAACGAATCTTCAATACTGCGATTATATAGCGCAAGGTCGCGCACGAAGCTACCGCAAAACAATGCATACATATATACGCACTTATATATATGTATATATATATATAGTTTTTGGTTTATGTAGTAACCCATAAAGTACCGTTGAACACATAATTTAAAATACGACACCTGTGATACGACATATAATGAGCCAATGGATCTTCGCTTGCGCTCGCCACCATGCGTCGTATATAAGTTAGTGGTGTGTGCAAACAAATTCAGCAGAAAGCGAAGGTAACTTTTTCTCGATGTTTAGAGCGACCGTCTTCATAAAGGGCGTACGTTGTATATTTCCACTGAAATTTTAATTGATTTTGTTCAGTGACCGTACGTTCGATTATCAGACAGATTGCCGCTCAAAGTTTGTGTGTGTTGGGAATGTTAGAGTTGCGTGAACATAATTTGCAGACAAACGGTCGCACAAATATGGTGGGCTTATACGGTCCATAATTGTATCCTAATTAATAATTCAGAACGATTATGCTTTAAATAGCATATTAGGGTGAGATGGTCTATATTGATGGCGACTTGAGCTGCCTGACGTTTCATCGAACATGCATCACAGTCAGCCATAGCAGTAGAGGTCGATTTCTGATTTCGTTAGCTGTTCGCAAACTGTTCGAATGTTCATGACGTCGGTGTAACGGCGTCTCTTTATAGGCAAAATTTCCAATAGATAGAAATCGAAATATCCAGCTCGCTATGGAGCGCACTATATATATATATATATAATATAATACCCTATGGAATTGTTTGAAGCATATGTTTGAGGCGAAAATAAAGCGAAAATCATATGTAATATGTCCGTTTGTCGAGGTTGTGATTATAATAATTGCATTGCTCTGCGATGAATACTTGCGCATAAGCCCCGTGAGCATGTATACACTGTGCAGCGAAGAGATAAACGTCATGTAACGAGATTCGTAATGAACTAAAATTTGAAATGTTTTCCTTATTGAATGCTGCTGATAACGGTAATTTGCATTAGCAGCATATATTGAACTACAAATGTTTATTAATATGAGCACCTGTTTCCATTCTCAATATATATACTAAATGGTAATTTATATCGTGTGTACACATATATGTGATATAAGAATGACATCTACGTACTATTGCCGACATCTTTGAGTTTACATTGCGAGCATTATTTATTCGACGTTTGCACGAATGTATGCATAATTGTTACTCAGCTTCTTTGCATTTTATGTTCGAGCAAACATATTGACAAGCAAAACTATGCAGTATATGAGTACAAATACTTATATATACATAAGTGATACGTATGCCTTTGCTTATTAGGAGATTATCTGAGCATTGAAATCCTCGTCGGCGCATATAAGGTTTATAGTGTGCTTGCTATTGTTTAAATTGTTAGTAACCTACTCAGCTCAATGAATAGTTTTATCTATATCTATATAGATTAGTATGTCTATAAATTAGTAAGCAGCCTTTGCACATTCACGTGATTTAAAGAGTCGAGTATATTGTTGGGATCGAATAAAACTTATACAGAAACTGTCCCGAAACACGAGCATATTTTCGATTTGAGACTAGCATTAAAGTGCAATGGATTTTTAAACGTTGCACTGCTTGATTTTTTCAAATCCGCTAATTTCAAATAAGTTGCCTAAGTGAGTCACAAGTACCTACCAAGCAGTGTGAACGAAAAAATAATAATAATGAAAATGATCGTCGAAAACTCGTCAAACAGCGCGAATTGATTAAAAGTGGGCTCAAGCCGAGTTGATGAGTGAATAGATATCAGTTGGAAATTTTCGCGCCTCTTGTGAGCCTCTTGTGAGTGTAAGAAATGTATGTTCGTGATTCTACAAAATAATTCCTTGTCCCTTGTATGGTTGCACTTATAGTGGACCACGATATTTTTTGCACACTATTGTCACTGCCGATGCGACTTTCTTTCGTTTTAGTAGCGATTTGCAATTCGACGTACTGAACATTTCAGTCATGTGGTGCAGCAATTTCTTTTTTTTTTTGTATCTCGTAAATAGTTCAAAGATTTCCTTGGGCGCAGTGTAGTTCCGCAAAAATGTCATAAGATAAAATGCATGGATCGTTATCGATTTTGTCGTCTAGCAAGCGAATCATCTGCTAAAACGGTATTGTATTGTAAGCAAAACAAATTTCTTCACAAGCCTGCAATGGCCAAGAAAATCTTGTAGAAAATATCCATTTATTTCAGAATTTTGACTCATTTTCGAAACGTAATTTTCGAAATCCGATTATCTATGGACTTTAGCACCTTCCGAATACGTTGTAGTACAGCTTCATAGTGTTCATAATCCCGCTAAAGTTTCGAGTGTAAAGTAATTTTTCGAGAAAATATCTATTAATTTCTGCAACCGCCTCATATTTGCATCTTTGGAGGTGGCTGCAGTTTACACGTCAAACCCGCCGGTTAAAGTTTGCAATACCTGTCATAATTAAAATCGATTAAAAAAGCCTAAATAAGATAATCACGTTTTCCTCTCATCCAAGGACATCAGTAAAATGAGTTGTTCAACGTTTAAGGCCGCAAAATAACGGTTGTGTAGACATCATCATCAAAACAATTCACAGAATTCGGAAGCTCTTCTTGTAATGGCAAACTGGCTGATCGCTTGTTGGAAAGTCCACTCTATTGCACGAATCAAGCCCTCTTTTGATTGCGTTACGAAATCGCAGAATACTTCTACGTCGCATGCATTAGTAGACAAATGACGAAGATATAGCAATAGGTAAGTACTTCGTATGACTTCTAAACGTTCACTTCAGAGACAGAACCGAGCTGTTTCAGTCATACATTTGTTTTTGCGAACTTGGCAATTAGTCTGAATTGCTGGAAAGAGCGCTATACGCAAGTGTGGATAGATTCCGTATGAGTTGCGCCCGAGGCATTTGACTTCGTATCGCAATGGTGTCAAGGTGTGGTCTAACACTTTCGTCACTGTTTAAATACGCGAAACGAAGGCTATGCTATGTGTGTATGTACCTTCACGGCAAGTGTCATACCGAGATAAACATACATTCGCCCATACATTCTTTAATAGGTCTACTTGTCTTTTTTAGCGTCCGCCATCAGTTCGTCCTGGAATTGCCGGTATATCGTACGATATCCTGCCGTAAGCACTTTCTTATCGTCCTACTCACTTATAGAACAACCAGCCCGCAATGGCACTTAGTGGCGCTCCATATGCTCCTATTTGGAAGTTGAACGTACATAAAGATTTCGTAATAATCAAAAATTAATATGCTTTATACGGTGTCTGAACTTTCGTTTCGAATGTTCCAAGCGTTTTGATAAAATGAACATCTTCTCAAATTTCACTGGTGACTACCAAGACGAGGCCATAGAACCATTTCTCTTTTTCTTAACACTAAAGGCGCGTTTTGCACAAAGCATCGAGTTAAACTTCGTAAAAGATTAAACAGACAATAAAATGTCAGTCAGTGCTGTACTTCAATCTATTTATCAATTTTTGCCCCTTTATGTGTTTTATTCTCGCAGATAAGAAAATTTGAGGCCGCGAGGAATTCATTGCTGATGTAATGATTTTTTCGAATAACTTTAAACGATCTTTTAAGACTTTTATAATAAATGGCTTCATGTATTGACCTATTGGTCAATTGAAAGTGTCGACATGTATAAATTACGAATGTGTATAAAATGAAGAACAAACTGAAACATATTTTTACAATCGCTCTTCTAATCGCCCTTAAAAACGTATTTAAGGAGAATAGAAATAAATATTAAATTTTCATCAGATATTGTCTCTGTTTATACGAGTACATATATATATATACGAGTATGTCTGTGTATTTATATATATGTATATATATATATATATGTATATGTATACGCGCATATTTATACCAGTAATAGTTTTCGAGCAATAAATTAAAAAAAGCAAATTTTTTCAATATAATAGCAACTCACACCCACACCTATTGCTTAAGGTTCATTTACGCAAAAGGCAAAGTGAGTATAATTCATTTCCCTTAGAACAACGGCGCGCATACATAGCAGAACTTAATAATGCTTAAAAACATGTTTAAGGCGGATATATGATCGTGCTTTACATTCTTTGTTTTCCGCAATATGTCTATGCCCGGGTGTGCGTATCTATATATATATATATATATGTATGTATGTGTGTGTGTATGTGTGTATAATATAGCATATAAAATTATACAAACATAGTAATTCTTAAATTAAGCCAACAATGGCCAATCTTATGCGCATAAAGAGCCTGAATATACTTCGGATGTTTTAATGTTTACGCTATTGTTCAACATTCGAGATATTAATGAATATTTTAATTATTTGTCCGTTTATTACATATATATGTGTTTATATGCAGTAGTGTTGGTCGCATTTTTATTCATTGCCATATTGTTATGAAACGCAACAAACGTCATTGTAACGTCCTCCGCAGTATTACTACAAATGCTTTAAGTGCTCTTGAAAGGACTAAAGATATTTTTTTCAACAAAGTAACACACAACTGTATTCTATATACAAATGTATTAGATATAAAGACGATAGAAAAGTCGATTACAGTGTGGAATAAAAACGCAAATCTACTGATAATTCCGTTTCATATGCGCATGAAGAATGAAAAATGTATACCTAAATGTCATAAGAGTTGCGTATTGATATAAGTCAATGTACGAAGACATCTTTCAACGCTGAAATGAAAAGTAACTGTAAAGAGAATGACATCAATACTTTGTGGATTTTCAAAATTTTATATATATCTAGTGTTCGAATAGGAAACATGAGTATAACAATTCGTGTCTAAGACACGTTGCGATTAGCTTAAAACATAATAACAAGCTGATGAGGACAACTAACTAAACATATGCAAGCTACCTTCGAATAGTGGTTGCATTATAAAAGTTTCTTTCTTTCCTTTCCTTTCCTTTCCTTTCCTTTCCT
>KK502445.1:255840-290170 GCA_000688735.1 Glossina austeni
TAGATAAAATGCTCGATTAAAATAAGTATAAATGTGAAGACTTCTTTTCTACTGTTAGCCTCTAGTATATGTAGTATACGTATGTATGCGTATGAATATTGCTGTATGCACTTGAAAAATCAACATGTTGAAGTGAATACTATTTGCCATCTTGTTAGAATAACAAACAGACAAACAAGAAAAATGTATTAATGTGCTGTTAAAAAAGCACGTACATGACACTGATATAGTGGAGGGTTCCTTTGATATAAGTTTTGATAAACATACGTATGCATGGAGAGAAAGCATATATGCAGGAGATTTTTTCGTGTTTTTTTTTGTTTTTCTTTTTTTTTTTTTTTTTTTTTTTTTTTTTATATTTCATTCCTTTTGCTTTTTACAAAATGCATTTCATCTTTTACTGCATGTAGTTGAAGTATATATTATTCACGTAAAGTACTTTCACACGTGACGTTTAAAGCATAAAACGTAACGGTTATTTATTTATGAAACGAAACAAAATATCTTTTCACATATATATATATATATATATATATATATATATATATGGGGATATATCATATGTCTGTACATCTAGTGTACTTTTTCATAATCTTAGCCTGAGAGGGGCAAAAGCATTTCTGGGCTCAAAGTGCGTATGAGTGACGTTTAATTTCGCTTATTTATACACTATACACATACCTGAATTCCCTTACAAATATCCATATACACGGATTACATATAACATATTCAAAAGGTAAATTTATGAAGGTAAACTATTGAAAAACACAAAAAAAAAAAAAAAAAAAAAAAAAAAAGTAACTATGGATATCTGTCTACTCGGTATTATGTAGTTCGTCTGTCATGTGACAATGACGGTCGCACTTGTGGGCATTTGTGTATTTTACTGCAGAGATTATGTTAAACAATATTTTAACTGTGTGACATCAGCTGCATCGGCATTTCCAAAAAATTAGACACGTAACAAGTATAGCACAGAGTCTCACATGTGAATTGTGTGCACACATCTATGTGGATAAATTTACGTGTACGAGCACATATACATATTTGCATACATATTTATATATATATATATATATATATATATATATATATATATATTCCGTCTTGTGAGTCCCCTATTTCAGTTTGCTTAACTGTGAGCAGACAAGAGGAAGATAACGATGTCTGTGTGCAAATTCTTTAGGCAAAAGTTTATGAATCGTTTTCTTGCTGCTTTTTTTTTTTTTTTTTTTTTTTCAAAATTTCGAGCTCACTATTCATCATAACATTTAGTTCATATTTGAAAACACGTGAAGATGTCATTGCTATTGTGAAAATGAATAGAGACTTTGCGCATTGCCATGTTGCGTTCGAAAGCTTGTGGGAATCGGCATTAATGTCCGCTTATATGAAATGTATTGCGATTGACTATTAACCAAATGGCAAGAGAGCAACTCATTTTTTGATTCTTCTTCTCTTAGTTTCTTTCCAATTGGAAGGAAAAGTGTTTAATACTAATTGACTTCTTATCGCATATGCACTCAGTTAAGGTTAATTAGCTGGCCGTTGGTTATATTGAAATTTTCTTTGTTCTTTTACACAGCCAAGTGCAAAAGGTGTTCTGAGTACATACATACATTATTATAGGAAATAATTTATATTTATGACTTCCTTGTAAAGATTAGAAATATGCCAGCTTAAGATAATGATTTTTATTGATGTGAATACAAGAGCAGCACAAATTTGCGCAAATTACATTTTGTAATATTCATGAATGGGTTTCGATCATTGCAATCAATCCATTTATCACACCATGTGTCATTCAAGTAAATTTCACTTACCATTTCTATATACAATATAGTAAAAGCTGCGGAATTGAATCATAAGACCACCTAGCAGCCCTAGCAGCCCTAGCAGCGAATCTTTTCTTTCCGCAACTGATGAGCTACTCTCATTAAAAATTTCATAGCGTATAATACACACTCAGCACACCTGGTACTAGTGTCAAACTTTTGCTTTTACTTATTTTAATGCACTTTCTAGCTTTTTTACACAAATGTTAATCCATAAGGAGCACCTCGAGCTCCCTCCATATCATAGGTGTCAGGTAGCTTTGCAGAAAAAGTGACTTTATATTTATTTTTGGCCATTTTCTATTGTTAAAGTAATATTTATAGATCCAATACGAGTTTTAGCACAAGATAGGTGAAGCCATGGTTCATTTTTAACCGGTCTTAAGATAATTAAAGTTTTAATTTTTCGAGGGACTGCGTCACTTGTTTTGGTAAGCTTAACAACGATGTTGTACGAACCCAATGAGGTATAATTTCGCTTCGGGTTTTCATATTTATACGCAAGAAGATATATGTATATATTTACTGTTTTCATGGCCGGACACGTTGTAAGTATGCAAATATCCAGAATTCAAGTGATTCGTTAATATATCTTTACAAAAAAAGTGGAAATATTAGTCCAAAATGCGGAGCGAGTTGCTAACATTGTATTAGTGTTAAAATAAATGCATGTTTAATCGACATAATCGAAAAAAATATGTTACAGTCATCAGGGAATTGACGAGATGTTATTAATAATAACTTTGCTCCAGTCATAACATTAGCACAGCGAACGGCTGAAAAGCAGTGGAGACACAGATAGTTCTTAGTCTCCGCAATTGGTTTTGTTTCTCCATATCTCAAATTAATAGTTTGTCGATATGCATCGAATTCCTGAACTGATTCCTGACTGAACTAACGTTTTACACTATAGCCGAAATCCACAACGATTGTGTCCTTGGCTGATTCTCATCCTAAAACGAGCAGAAAGAAAAACAATAAAGCCACAAAAAAAGATGCTAATATGTAAGGGATCTTAAACGTGAACTATTCACAAAATAAAACGGTAAACGGTTTAGGTTATATTTCCTTAAAAAATTATTGTTATTATTATTATTATTATTATTATTATTATTATTATTATTATTATATAAATTTAAGCAGAGAATAAATTCTAAGACTAAAGTCTTAAAGGACTTGCATCTAAGGCTTTCCAGCCTTATTTTTAATTAGTATTATTATTAAAAACTCTACCGCGCTTGAGATTTGAACCCACGACCATTGAATTGCTAGTCGAGACTCTTGCCTACTCTGGCCACTCAGGTGGGTAAAAAAATTAATATCGAAGATCGTTTACAAATTTTATGTCTTCATATATATTGATGTCAAATCGATTTGTTAGGGAGTTTCGCTTAGATACGTCCGAAGGGAATTAAGGCAAAGATGTTTTTCATATATATATATATATATATATATATATATTCGATATTCAAAAAAACCCAATTGCGCCTTTAGCGATTAGCAACGTCCCCGTAGACTGCCCATACCTATGGACATTTCGAACGGATGAGCATTTGAGATGATGAATAAGGAATTAAGCGTTAGAAAGGTGAGAACAGACTCAGTTAAAGGAATTGAGAAAGACTTGGCAAGAGTGTATTAAATTTCATCACTCAAAATCGGTGGTTTCCGTGAAAGTAGGCCAGGATGAGTAAGACTTCATGATCGTCCTTTTTGTAGAGACAAGAAACCTTGTGTTAATATCGTCGATATGTTTTCAGTCTTCCATCAAAATGTTTTATCCCTAATACGTTGCCCGCATCTAAAAGTTTTCTATGAAATTTTTATGGGAAATTCCATGAACGATTGGTTTCCATATAGACGGCGATAGGTAGTTAGTTAGTTCCGTTACGATTTGACATGTCATACAATTCATATTATGTTGTGTTGTTCATAGTAATTTAGGATGCAGACATTGTACGCAATCTATTATTGTAATTAAAAGGCAAAATTTGCTAAATTAAAAAGGAACTCGTTATGAATAAGCTATAAAAATATGAATATGGCAGTTTTCCTTAAGAAAAAAAAAAAAAAAAAAACAAAAAAAAACAAAGCTTTCAATTCACATTAGAACGTTCCTTTTCATTTAAGATGAACAATGACCGTAAGAATTTTCCTTTTTAATGCAAGGAAATAGGTCAAGGTATTGATTAGAATATCAAGTACTAGCAAAATAAGAAAAAGTAAGAAAAAGTATAAATAAATATATATAGAGAATGAAGAAAAACAGAAAGTGGAAAAAGAGAAGATGAGAAGAGTGGGAAGATCTGAGAATCTTAACTCTACATATATAGTATCTTGAAATGTCCATTCATTTATTATATATACATCTTAATAAGTTTGTAATAGACGTTATGTTAGTAACGTTGTTAATAGTGTGTGTGTGTGTGTGTGTGTGTGTGTGTGTTGTTTGTTATAAAACGATTTGCTGGCGAGCTTGCCGAGCTACGTTCAATTTGAAATGTTTTCTCTAAATGCTTTCAAGATAATTATATATCGTTGCTCGAAAATCATGGCGTGCACGTGTTTCGTTCGAAAGAGCAAAACGTGCATGCGCGACAAACAGCGTTGTTGCAATGCTAAGTGAGATATAGCACACACAATAAAATGAGCAACATTGATGCTATATTGATATATATTGACATATATATATATATATATATTCATATATATATATATATATATATATTCATGTTACTGTTAACATAATGCAACAGAGATTATTTCGTGCCTAAAATGTTCAGTTAATTAATAGTTAAGTTATGAGTGATTTTACGCTCGCTTCGATAGTAGCCCGCACTTATAAGGATAAACAAACAAAAAGGAAAGAATAATAGTGATAAGAGTTATCATCAACAATGTTAAGCTAACATTATTTCACTGTTTCATGGAGAATGAGAGTTAAACTTAACGAAAAACGGAGAATTCATATAATGCACGCTTACGATTACAAAATGTTAACAAACGAATTGTAAACTCTTCTCGTATTTGTTACAGAAAATGTAAAATGGAATCAGTTGATTTTAAGTTGGTGTTGGAGACGAACGTGCGTATTATCGTTGCGTTGTCGAGTGCTGTTGTATGGCATCACAAACATTTCAACTTAATGAATTTATAATTAATAAGATAACATACATAAATACATAGATGATATAATTAATAATAATAATAATAATAATAATAATAATAAGAATAAGAAATGATTAAATAATTAAATAAATAAAATAAACATTATCAATAAGGCAGACGCAACTGTTTATTGCAATGGTTGTGTACACAGTTCACTATCTTTTATGCATAACGATGAGTATAAAGCACATATATGTTACTCACAATGCGTTTCTTTATGAAAAATGAATGCTAAAGGTGTATAAGTTTTTGGTGAAAAGCGCTCGCGTAACTCGCGTAAATCTTGTTAAAGCGGTAAAGCCTTCCTTTACCACAAAATATTTATATAAGCCCGCAAATATTATACTAAACATGCGCTACACGTAATCTTCCTTCTGCATACATATATATATATATATATATATATATAGAGTATGTGCGTACATTAATAGTGACATTACAAATGCCGGATGAGATGCATTTAATAAAATAAATAAAATAAGTGTCAAATTGTTCTAGCAGTTGCTGCTTGGAATCATCGATCATCGGCAAATAATTCCTGCTGCAATTCAAATGTGTTTTTGCTAATCAAGTAAACGTGGATAATGAACATTAAAACCTAAATTGGTTTTAAACGCAATGAATAACTTTTTTTCCTTTTTCCTTTTTTTTTTATTTTTTATTTTTCATTATTGTGCTTTAAAAACATAGATTTTGGGAAGGGTTAGTATTTTATTCACTGCGTGCACCTAACTAACTATCCAATTATACAACCGTAAAAATTTGGAATTTAAAATTTCCATACGATAAGGACTATGTACGAAAATGAAGTGCTTATATATGATCGAATGATATAAATTATTTAAGGGGTAACGTCAGTAGGCAGTAACTGCCTAAAAAAACGACAATTTTTGACAATTGCCTTGCCTTGATGGAAGTGAAGGTAATATAACAAGAATATCCGAGGAGCGTACAATAATTTGCATTTTTCAACTGCTTTATGTTTGAAAAGTATTGAAAAATGCCAACACCGCAGCCAGTCTCGCGCAGACACAGTTAACTGAAGTGAATTGCGGTAACTGGTCCAAAAATCAAAATACTTGATCTATAACATATGCCTACAGATAAAGCACATCACACAAGGGATTTCAGAACAATCGATTTTTCTATATTTGCCAAGAATTTGATTGGCAAAGTTCAACTTCCTAGCAAAAAGAAGGCAATCACTTGTTAATTAATAATGTTTAACCTAATTTATCGAAAATTGCTGTGAAAAGTGATTCACTCACTAGCTAATGTTCTTTCAAAGACACTGCACAGCATACGCGAATAAACAGAATGACAACCATTGGAGTTATGCTGCAGGCTGTCTTGAAAAATCGTATATCGAGAGAGAGAGAGAGGGGTCGAAAGTTTCAAATACCCATACACTGTTACATAAATTTTTTACCAATTGGAATTTTTGCACCCGCGCACTATCATCTTTTTTTTTCATCATTCTTCACTATTTAAGGGATTATTTGGGAGTGCATTTAAAGCAAAATTCAATTTTCGAGAAATCGTTTTCTAATACTAACTTATCGCTATATCGGACGTTAGGACAAGAAACATTAATTTTTTATTGTTTTATTTTCCACTTATTGTATTTCCTTTGACCTCCCTTTCTCACCTACATATTACACATACAACGTATTGATCGCAAGCATTTTTCAAGTTAAGATCTTATTATGTCCTTTCATTATATTGGCGATCGAGAGTTTGAGGAAATGAATGCTTAAGATTATCATAGCAGAGGGACTGACAAGTAACACAGAAATAGAAGGTGGTTTTTGGAATTTTTATTCAATTGTAGAAATCGATCGTAAGAAAGTAAAAGTAAATAATTATTTGGTTAACATCGGGGTAAACTTTAAATGTATAAATTAGTTTTTGTACATGTTCATGTAAAGCGTTGAAGCGTTGATTGTATTGGATAAGATTGCGGCTACTGCATCTGAAATATTTTCCCGAGAATATTGATAAGTGTCTAAGTCTTGCGTGTATTCTGGTACTGCATGGAACTATCATTGCACGATTTCAAGTTACAAGTTACGTATGCGCCGCAGTATATATACATATAATCTCAGGCGACTTGTGGGAAGCGTTAGCATTGATTTTCGATATGGAAAAAATGATGATGAATTGTGGCGACGGCTAACGAGAATGCGAAATATGAGAAATCATGAAGCAAATCAGTTGAATCATTAAAATCGAATGGTCATTGTAATCCATATGAAGGCTGCTTTAATTTATTTATATACACCATCATTGGGGAACGTTATCAACAACAGTGCATGCAAGAGTACAAATTTATCGGCAGAACGGGTATACTTTTTAGAGGTATTACTGTGCGGCTAAAATTTGCAAAAAAGAAATGTGCGCTTAAGTGTGTAGCTTTGATGTCGGAATTGGTCGTAGGAGAAATTTTGTGTTTTTGAATTCTAACGCCCCACCTATTCACTGATGTGTAAGGTATCGATTGAAAATGATTAGCTAGGGACTTAGTACCGTCTCTTTTCAACATTTATAATTTCTGTTCATATGTCATGCTAGCAAGTTATATACGATGCATTGTATTAACGAAGAACTACACATTGAGTGTCATCTAATCTCTTAGCTTAGATCCTGTCGACATTATGACTATTTATTGTGTTGCCTAACAAAGCTTTTAACTCAGTTTTGTGTAAATACAAGTCCAAGTTTCTAGTTGCTAATGCATTCGTACTCTATTGTGCAACCGCAAAAATTCCAATTGTATCTTTAACATAAGATTTTCGCACACACACAAAATTGTTTGAAAGCAATTTCAGTTTAAAGAATAGCAGTGCACGGCCAACGACAAACAATGTTAAATTTTACCAAATGAAGATTAACTTTTTTCTAATTACAAAACAAAATAAAAATAAGTAAGAAAAATAAAGTCTGTCGGCATCGAAACTTTTATACCCATCACCGTTTACCCCATAAAAAGAGAACAGAAGTAAAAGAACACAATTTTCATGTTCTATAATATGAAGTGGGCGCAGTTGGTTTCAACTATTTCCAAAATAAATTTTTTTGTCGTTGAGGCATGTGGGCGTTGTAGGCGTGTCCTTTGAAAAGTTTAGGTCAACTTCAAACTCTTTTGCAAATTTATACGCGATATCTTCATTTTCGTTAACGGGAGAATGTTTACTAAAAATGCTAAAATGTCGAGCAAACAGGCAAATGGACAGACGAACAGGCGGACATGTTTAGGTGCATTCAAGATTTGAAACTGGCCAAGGGTTTCTCTATTTTATGGGGTTGTTGAAGCTTTCTTTCTGCGAGTTATAAAGGTATTGAAAAAATAGTTAAATTTTGATACCCTATAATATTGGGTAGGCGTGGTCAATTTTTTCCATTTTTGTGCAAAAATGCTACAGTATCGTCCAAAGAATATGTATTCAAATGTTTGTACATGTATTTGCTACAGTTTATGAGTAATGAGCAAACAATCAATTTTTCATTGTCTTTGAAAAACAAAGGTGTTCTCAGCTTACGTGCGTCTGTGAGCGTGTCGTTCGACCGATTTGTCCGATTTTCAATACCAACCTGTACGCAAGAAATTCCAATGTTTCTGTCAAATTTGAAGTCGATAGTTTCGTTTTTGCGGTCAGGAGAATGTTTACAACAGACAGACATTGCACAGACGGACATGCTTAAATCGATTTAAAATTTAATGCTGATCCAGAATATATATATAATTTGTGGCGTCTGTAATGCTTCCTTCTGGGCGTTGCAAACGTTTTGCCAAAATGATTATACCCGTGATCCTTCGGTGATGGGTATAAAAAATCGTGAATGGAAGGTCGAAAAATCTCTTCTTAATTAGCTTTACTGTACTCGAGTAGTAAGCAAAAAATCTTTGGTTTATTCTTTCCCGTAGCATGCACGTCTGACTGAGCATTTGTAAACTATATTTTCAACTTGCTTTGTAGAAAGGCCATTAATTCGTAAGTACAGCCCTTAAGTTTAGATATTCCGCGTCTTGTTGTTTAACATTTTCATGCCGCCCCTTCTTTCTTCCCCCTAAAACCGAAATTGTCACGTGGACTGAAAAAGAAACAAAAAAAAAAAAAAAAAACAAAACATTGATAAACAATAAATAACTTTACTTGTTTTATTTCATATTATCCTTTAAGGAATAACTCTTTAAAAATATTGCGAAATTCTTCGTTTACGACTGCTATGATATAAAGAAACTTTGTTTTTGTGTAGAAGAAAGGAAAAGTATCACAATCGCATGTTAACGCATGTGTGTGTGATTTCATTTATTTCAGGCATTGTCATAATTTCAATTTACCAGGACAGAAGGATAGACCTTACGTCTCTGTACTTTGCTTTTTTTGCTTATAGCGTTAAGAAAAAAGGAAAAAAAAGAAGAAAAGGAAGCCATCCGTTGGAAGTAACGTTTAAGAAAGTAAAGTGTACGTAAATACAAGGCCAGCGTGAAGTTGTAGAGCGGGGTGGGTGCGAAAGTGAAGCATAAGATGCTTGTTCCTTAAAAGGTCAACAGTTTTTTTTCTCATTTTAAAATTTTTCCTTACTTTCAATAAACACCATATGCTTATGTGTGAACAAAACCCATACGTTTGTGGGTGGAAATGAACCGCTTAATGAATTCAATGCAATTTAAACGCTGGTGATTTTCAGTGAAATGATTTGAATCATTCGAAGCGACCCTTAGTTTAAAAGGCCCTTGCGTGATATGTTTTCTTTTTTTTTGGTTTTTTTATCAAGAAAATCAAGTTACGGAAAATCTTTCGCAATTGTACCTGCGATTCTTTCCATGAATTCAAGTCTGGAAGCACCTCCTCCGCAAATCCGTTAAGGGAGTGTGGAAAATCAAAAAGAAAGTTGTATTCATAACTATTATTCTTTATTGTTTAATGATTTTTTGATTCTCTTAGACGAACTTATTTTTCAACTTAAGTTTCTTAAAGTAAAGTAAAGCCAAATTTTAGGCCCATCAGTTAGGGAAAAATGGAAGTTCGAAAGTTCTTTGAGTACGTGAGCTGGGTCTTCGTTCAATAAGTCTTGCCAAGTATTGTCTTCGAACTTTTTGATTTTCCAGCTCGCTCTTTGCCAGTGGCATCAGAATCATGGCTTTTAAGTCTTTGAAACCGAGATCGACTATTGGGATCACATCCGTCGAATTTAATCGTTGTGTGCATTAATACTTCATCAATACATTTCACTGGCCAAAATAAATGCAAGGACCTAATATTTATATATTTTTTCTCTTTTTAAAGTGGGTGGACTAAACAGGAAACTAGTGTACCTGACTTATCAATAATATATCCAAGTGTCGGAATCGAATTTTTTTTTTTCCAGCAATCTGTGAAACTAGCTTTTTTTTTTTATAAGATATGGTTTATATATATATATGTATACCAAAAGAGGACTTCCCGATCGCTTGACTCCAGGATGGTTCGAAACATATGTTCAGATAAAATATTCGTGCTCCTCATTACACATTATTTTTTAGGATTTTTGCGTTGACAGCCATATTCAGTGGTTTCATTTCATTTTCGATCATAACCGTAACACTAATGCTTTATATTTTATTCATACTAACGTCTGAATTTGAAGATCAGAATGGATTGATACTAAGACAGGAGTTTGAGCATAACTTTGATAATAAAGTTGTGTTATGTTCAAATCATTTTTGGGTTGAGATGTTCAGCTACAAGGCAACATTAAATTCGCTTTCGTTACCTATTTTAAAGAGCAGCTTAAAAAACATAAAGGTATGCGCGAACTGAAACCTCTTTGTTTTTAATGTAAAAAAGAAATGGGATTTTTGTTCATTACTCTTGAACAAACTGTACAACAAACACCGTCGCTGTACGGATATTGGAAAAAAATTGGCCACGTTCATCCACTATATTATTAAAGTAATGAACTTTCGTTTGATGAAAAATGTAGCGCTCTTTCGATTGACATGCGTTTGCGAGTGACACCCCTGTGATTTGCTACCTAAATGCCTTCTCAGACTATAGTTTTAAACAGTTTCAGTAAAAGCTAAATATAAAAGATAAATATACCCTTCACCGTTTGTGAAGTAACAGTCTACTAAGTTTATGCAGCCGTGTGCAACACACAAAACGATTTGAGATGTGTTTTTGTCTATGGACGGGCGCTGTTGAAAATGATTCGGATCGAACCACTTTTTCGACCAGTTCCCATGCAAGGCTTCTTTTTTGAAAACTCGTCGTACGAATAGCTGTAGCTGTAGCTGTAGCGTAAGGTATCGAATGAGGCCCACTGTAATGCTTTTGCTAATAAGTTTTAATATCGAAATAGTGTAACGGCTTGTAAGTTGACGGTGTAAGCAGACGCGGTGATCGCAGATGCATATCCATTGATGTTAAATGTAATTCGTATAAATTCAGGAATAGAGTAAATGAGCGCTACTTCGGTTCATTTTCTCGATTATGACGACTTTTTCAAGCGTTCAAAGCAAATCGGCGAAGCTCAAATTGATCAGAAATGTATAGAAAATTTATAAAGTTCACTATGCTTTTCGCAGACAACTATAAAGGGGATTGTGATTTGTCTGCTCGACTGTTGTTTCCTCCACGTCTTATATTTTGCTGTTACCATCATCTAACCATCTATAGCAACTATTATAAGTTAATCTTAATGTTTTGTTTTCCATATATTGATAGTTTTACTTCAAGCACGAAGGTGTCTGGTCACTCGACTTGTTTGATATAATATTTTTTTTTTTTATGATTGTTATGAATTGAATTTCAGCAAAATGCAGGCAGATAATATTTATGAACGGATACATATGTACATAAATTGGATGTACTGTACGTATGTCCATTTCATTGTAATTAGATTGCTTTCTGCCGTCGCTGTGTTGCAAAGCATGACAATGCAATTATAAAAACAATTTAAACATAAATTGAAAAAACTTAAAGAAAAAAAAAAAAAATAAAATAAAAATGGAGAAAAAGAGAAAATTGTTTAAACAAAAGACTTAGAGTAATAGTTTTCGATGCAAATGCAGGCAGAAAACAATAAAGAACAAAATAAAAATAATAATAATAATAATAATAATAATAATAACAACAATAATATTAATAATAATAAAACATAAAAAGATATGTAAAGGAGAATAGAAAAGAATCACATTTATGCAACAAGTTCCCTTTTTCTTTTCTCTTAATTCCTTTTTGTTATTTATTTATTCTTTTTTTTTTTTATTTTAAGTAAATCTCCAACAATACGTACAAGACGAGACTAAAATATACGTATAAAAAAAATGTATACATATATATATGTGGGTTTATTTATAGTATAGCAACAATAACGACAACGACGACAACAAGAACAGCAATAAAGAAAGCAACCATGTAGGGCGTAAGGAACATGAATAGCTTTTGAAAGAAATGTGCCTGCGGCGTTAAATACCATTTTGACATCGTTGGTGTTGTTGTTGCTATTGCTGTTGTCGTTGGTATTGTTGTTTCTGCTGTGTTTGCCGGTGGTTTGCAGTTAACATAACGGAAACGGAAAATACACAGTATGCTTGGCATACTAATGTTACTGATGCCGCACTGTTTCTTTTATTACGTGCTTGCGAGTGTATGAACATCGTATCATTTGTATTCGTTTATCCATATGAATATGTGCGTGCGTTTGAATGCTTATATCTTTTTGTGTATTAAAATTTACGTTTCGATTGTGTTTGTGCATTGTGGTAAAAGTAAGTGAGACACAAGTGAATGTACATTTCAAGTTACTACAGAGCAGAGCTATGATAATGAAAGACAGCCAGACTTTAACATAATGAAATATTTGTAGATGAACTTTTTATGCATAAACAATCCTTCATAAAAATCAAATGATTTTCTAAATGCATGCTCGGCTGCCTAAATACGTACAAAAACAACAATTTCCCCCATTTATGTCCTCTAATTATTTTACAAGTTTAGCTTATCAATTTTAAAATATTGGAACATTTTATAAGAATTTATTCTTCTTTTTTAATTCTAACTAAGACGAACAAGCATAAAGAATAATATGAATTATGCTATTTCTCATTTTCAGCTATAGTAACTAGTAACTGATGAAAAAATTTTGTGAACTTAACTTGATATCTGTGGTAAAACCGTATCAGTTCCACTAGGACAATTTATACCTGTTCCCGATAATACAATTCTGAAGTGCTTTAGATAAATAATAACGAAATGAATGATGAACGATGAACGATGAACGATGAACGTTTCACATTTCAGTTTACCTTACACCAGTCATCAAGGTCAAAGACGTAATGTCCGAAATTTGGTATCGTTTTCTGTCATCCCATTATTTAGTTTGATGAATATTGATTGAACCAAGAAGAATGATTCCTACTTAAGATAGGGGTTTTGTGGCGCCGCATAGGCGCCCTCCAGCAAGGTCAAAGACGTAATGTCCGAAATTTGGTATCGTTTTCTGTCATCCCATTATTTGGTTTGATGAATATTGATTGAACGAAGAAGAATGATTCCTACTTAAGATAGGGGTTTTGCGGCGCCACATACGCGCCCTCCAGCAAGGCCAAAGACGTAATGTCCACAATTTGGTATCGTTTTCTGTCATCCCATTATTTGGTTTGATGAATATTGATTGAACGAAGAAGAATGATTAATCGTTCCCATTTAAGTTACGGTTGCGGTTTTCTGGAGCCACATAGTCGTCTTCCAAAACTCTTCAGCCGGCAATTCATTCTCATCAAGCTCCATAGACTCCTTATCACGATATATGTCTTCAAAGTCGTATGCATCAACTGTTTTCTCACTTAATATTGAAACAACAAACAAATTAATGAGTTAAGGCTGAAATATTCTTAGATAAGTTCTATCTGTCCCTTTCCAGCGATTGTTTCATTTCTTTCTTCCCTCTCTGAAATAATTTTTCTTCAAATACTAATTTCTGCAGCTTTTGTAAATTCTACGGTTGATGGAAACGCTTCTCACATCGAGACTTGTCGAGATTTTGAAACAAAGAAAGCTTAGCGAACTTTTGCGCGACTAAGTTCGTCATTTCTTCTTTTCCCGGTGTTTTTGAGCAATTTATTTAATTTTTTAATAAATTATTTAATAAAACAGTTGTAGGTCACTAATAAATAGCTTGTGACAGTAGAAAATTGATAATTTATTACATTCAGTTAATTAATTTTTTTTTTTTTGGTGATTATATTCTGCTTCGTCTTTTAGTCACTTGTGCATAATTTGTTTTTTGCTTTTTTCTCATTTTGATCGTATTTTATTTTGCTTTCTTTTCAACGTTTTTCGATTTTTCACTATTTTGCGATTAATTTGTTATTGTTTGATAGGTCGGTTTTTGCTTTATATCTTTGCATACTTTTAGGATCGAAATTTATTTTCGCAGTCTTTGCTGATCTCTAGTAATAATCATGGACTGCTTATAGAGCACGCGTATTGCGTACGTTATGCGTGTGCCGAGTTGTGGATTTGTTTGGAGCGATGTTAATGCACTAAACATAAATAAATAGCCATTTGCACATGTCCCAATCGCAAAGGGAAAAATACCGACCGGTGTAATTTTGTTTCCTTAAGAAAGTTTTTTGGCGTTTTGTACAAATTTCGAGTCATTTAATTGTAGTTTCTATAAATACATTTCTTGCCCAATGACCTTGACATTGACGAGGAAGCAGGAAGCAGGAGCTCTCGACACATACGATGCACATATTGAGCTCATTTCCGTGCATCTCTACAACTCGCACTCACGCGCTCTCTCAACCATCCCTAGACTTATTTAATCTATTCTCTCCCCACCCCAACAGCTGACACTTCCACTTCTAAATCTCATCCATTTGTTTTTACTGATAGTTCCACTTCTAAAGCTCCTTCGTTACTCTCCATTGATACTTTCTTCTTTAAACACTTTCGTTTATCTAAATCGCTTATTAATCGCTCCTGCGTTCCGCCTTCTGCGTATGCCTTCGCCTTTATGCTACCTCCTTTCAGTCCCTAATGCTTGAAATGCGTACTGCCTTGAAATGTGTGCACGATTCCGTCTATATAGGATTGTGATGTCTATGGGGTTTTGCACGTTTCTTCCAACAGAACTAAGCTAATGATACAAACAAATGTCTAAATTATCGTTATAATGCTAACAATTGCAATATATTTCCTCATTTTATATTTAAGTTGGATGAGGTTCTACATGATTAAGGAACCCTGAATTCCCTCACGTGCTCCTTTTTAAAAAGTTGTGCTGAAAAATTCCGCGCGATCATTACTTTACTAAGATCTTAATTTATCCCTGCATATGGGGTCGTTTTTGTTTTTATGAAAAACTCGTTACATTTTCCAGCTTTACAAAGCTGGAAAAAATGCATTTAATTGACAATTAGAAGGGCATAAGTAAATTAAGCGCGCTACTCTAGTTGTTTGAACATGTCTTCATCAGTGGCCGATTGACTGCAATCAATCAACTGGAACTATACTCCTGCATTTACAAGGCTTTCCGCATTAAACCAGTCAAACGAGTGCTGCTTGCATTGATTTCAGTAAACCCTTTGCCAAAATAAAGCTTAAATTTTTATTGCAGAAACTTGATCGTCACGAATTTCCACCATACTCAGTCAATTGGATGTCTTCCGATTTGGAAAATAGAATACAGAAGCTTCTCGATAACTCGTACGTCTTGAATGATGTCCTTGTCTCCTCAGGTGTGTTGCAAGCTAAACCATTTAATGCCTATTTTTTTTTTTTTACTCTATATCTTAATGATTAGATTATGTTGAACTGTATTTCTCTTGGAGTTGCCTATTAGGTCCAAAGTTGCTACAGGCTAACTCGGACGGTCTAAGGGAGTAGAGTAAACTTGATTAAATGCAAAAAAATTTAGCTTCCCTCGCCCTCCTCCGCCAACACTTTACCATATTAACATTGTTAAATTAGAACAAGTCTCCTCATTTCCTGATCTCCCTGGTATTTGCTTCGATAGGCAGCTTCGCTTCAATCTACATATAAAGCTTATAGTCAATAACATGAAATGTCTATTAGATTCCGCTGAGCGGCGATTAAAGCATATGTCTGGTCAAGTCCGCAGTATACACTTAATTGAATCTGTTTACAAGCGCTTATTACTATTTACGCTACGTTATGTGCTTTTGAACATAAGCCTAAACTAAACTTTATGTGTGACCTGCTCAACGCTAGAGTCAATAGATCGGTTCTGTTAAAGGAAAACAATACTAACGTGCCCCGTCGCATAGCTCGCCAGTTTCAGTTACTCTCGACTCGATTCGACTCGACTTTAAAAATATAGATTCAATTATGAGATTTTTAACTCCTTGTACGTTCTTTGCAATAATTTACATAATGTTAATTATTAATTAATTTGCAGTATCGGAAGCGGACAAGATAATTAAAACGCGTCTTCGCCAAAGTCTACGATCTTCTAAGTAAACAGTTACTAAATTCTGATTGTTTGTGCCGTGATTGTGTGCTACGCTTCCATTACGATGTATGGTTATAGATTATGGACGTACATCGGACGTCCTCTTCTCTTTTTTTACCCTTTCAGTTTTTGTTTATCTCCTTATTTATGTTTGAGTGACCGTTTCTTTGCTTAGCCTTAACTCTAGTTTAAAACACTTTGGTTGACGTTTTAAACCGCAGATTTGTAGTTTGTAGTCGGGTGAATCGGCTTTTGAAGATGAGTCTTTAAGTACATGAAAAAATATATAAATAAAAATGCCTTGAGCTCAGTTTGCATGAATATACTAGATGTTCCAATAATTTAAATGCAATTCCTCCCAGATGGTAGGTGTGAGAAAGTCTATGAAACTATTTTTAAAATACTTTGACGAACTGTGATTTTTCTCTATCTTGGACCAGGTAATTTTCCCTGAATTTTTGTATCCGATTGAGTGAACTTCTTACTACCATGATTTTGACACTTGGACTCGGTGTAGTCGGTAATATGTTCTGACAGTTCGTTAAATCGTAAGTATCCTTCGGTATCATCAATCATTTCTCATTTCTATTCCCCCGAAGCCTGCTTATATGTATGTGTATATATGGGTGTGTTTTTAATTTATAATAAAAACTAAACGGTAAAAGACATGACCATGAATTTTGTTTTACTTTAAGAACTGCTTCATGCAATTTTCACACATATTTCAACACGTTTTAATGTGAACAAGCGCCTCTGGATTTCTGTAAGAATTCAACACCAATTTCTTTCACTTCTTCTTTTTCATATAAATCGACTCCTATTTAACTAATAACATGCATAATGTTGGTGAACAAAGTCTTTGAAGGAGCGAACTGATGCTCCAACTCAACCAATCTCAAAGTAAAATATCCAATAGAGTTATATGGGACGATTTTTGTGACAAACTCATTGTACTTTGCCCGTAATAAGCTGATTGCACTACGAAAGGTATGACGTGCTGTAACATTTGAAGTTGAAGTCACCTATCACCTCCAAGTCGAAATTGGTTAAATTGTCATTGCATTTATCATGTTGGTCTAGCGTCCTCCATTGACGGCATAGTGGAATGCCATTTTGATGTTCAAAAACGACATTTTCAGCGCGCAAGCCACACCCAAAAGTTAATTTTTTACACGTAAAAGTCCTTTACGAATATCAGATGTGTTTGTCTTCACATCAGAAGAGCTACTGTTATGTTTTGTTTACGAAGTCATTTAATCATCTATGAGCCCGGAACGTAACTGTGGATTCATTGATTTCGTAATGAGTTCAAATAATTTTTGCGCCCTGTACAACTACGCATCGTATTCGATAAATAATTTCAAGATCTAAAAAATGTATTGAAAAAAAAAAATTGATCCAAATCTCAACCGAAAGTGCTTTTACTTTCGGAACCACAAAATGAATGATCCAATATAGTATATATACCCCCTATAGTATATATATATCTATTGTTTTGGACATCTGAATCCGGTTTCTAGTTTTCCTAGAAAGTTAGTTTGCGCTTTTCGAAAGCGAAGCAACGAAGAGAATCGATACTATCTGAAGCGTATTCAAACAACAAGCATTTCGCACTGTGATGGCTAAAAAGTATTTTTTAAAAAATTGTAACGCTAGGAAAATTGTTTCCTTCTTTGAGTTTTAGAATCCTGGGCATTCGAAAAGGTGATCGCTATGCAACCGATCAATAAAAATGATTTAATAATTTCACGGGCAGCAGTGTGGGCGATTGTTTAAATGTCTGTAGAAATATGTCTATAACCAAAACCATTCTAGAATTTTTTCAGTTGCGACTTGCACTCTCGAAGTCTTATTTCACAACCAGGACAAACAATAGACCAAAAAATCGATTTAATAGTGGAGCGCTAACTGACTTTTCGGGATTTTACGTTAATTATTAAAGTTCGTATCACTGTATGGCACTTTTACCCATCGTTTACAGGCACTTGTACTCTCGACTCGCTTTCGACTGGCTTTTGCGACTCGCTTACGACTGACTTTACCTTCCGCAAATATTCTGCTTATATAATATTTGTCCAATCAAGCTACCATTACCTAAATTAATCGCGTCATTTTTAATCCGTTCATCCGGTTTTTCGATAAACTTCTGCCAATTGTTGTTAATATTTTCGTTGGTCGCCAGCTACTTGATGCAGGCAACACGCCACCAATAGGGGGTTTTCCCCGTCTTTAGAACTTACTTTCTTAGAAGATCGATAAATCTTTATGAGACCTCACATCATCAAAAGAAATACAAAAATTCGAGTGGAGCTGTGACGATTTTTACGAGTAGGAGTTGGGATGAATGGTTAGTCCGATAATAAAGTTGTTTCCTCAAACAAGGCTGTCTTCATGTGAGTTAAGTGCTACATTGCAATAGTTATCTCTTAACATAAACCTGTTTATTTATTTTAGGTATCATATCCGTACATATTTTTTTTTGAAATATCACAATAGACGATGAGCAGGACAAAGGCTACCACCATAAAAGCTAAAGACTTTAGTGAGATGATTTGAATCTTCTCAGCTTTTCATATAGTCTTTGAAAGATGACATTCAGTTTTTCCGCCAATGATTTTATTAACCGTTCAATTTATATGGTGATGATTGGTTGGTTGTCTTATACCAAAAGTGATTGTGAATGTTGCCGATATATTTTGCTTAAACTATTTGCACATTACGATGAGGAGGAAATATGTTTTCATACTTTTAATTCTTTCTCTTCTTCTTCTTCTTCTTCTTCTTCTTCTTCTTCTTCTTCGCCTGCATGGGTGTATATATAGCCCAAGTACAGGACAAATAAATAGGGAAAAATTTAAAGATGAGTTAATATGAAGCACTGTTCAGCCGCGGAACAAAAGAGAGTTAACAAAAACAAAAAATAAGAAAAAACACACATGTAACCAAATATTAGTAAAAGAGCTTAAGCTCATATGAATGCTATTGAAATGTCGTTTATATACAAAAGTAAATATTTGCTCAAATCAATATGAAAAATAGATCCTCGTCATCAAAATATTTGAAAGGAAACATTTCCTGTAAAGAGCTAATGCTCTGAATATTTATGCTGATTATATATATTTGTCAGTTTTTATACATTTCGTTTGCGGAAATTGAGAATTCAAAATGGACATCGTTGATATGACAAGATTTTAATTTCATTTAACATTAAGAGTTGGAAGGTGCAGTTCATAGCAGGTGATGATGATATGTAACGAAAATGCTGATCTACTTTATATTATAGTTTCGTTACTACTTTCGGCGAACATATCAATCAACCGATGGCATGCCTGTGCCGATCAAGAGATTAAAGGACCATTTTGGCTCCGATCCTTATTCTGCTAACTATAAAAAAAAAAAAAAAAATAAAACTTGAAAAAATCGTGCAGTGCACTAATTAATGATTTATTTACAAAAGAATTAAGAGAACAGAGAGTCGTGGATGACGTGATGAGTATGTTAATGAAACGTGATTTCTCACTTGCGATGGCAAAAGAAAGATGCAGCTCTATGTGATCATGATCGTGATCGTACTGAAAATAATTATAATCCATTTTGACGAAATCCAAGAACTGAACTCATTCCTAATCGAAAATTGTTTGCGACACGAACCAGGATATTTAAATGTGTCAGTGCATCAGACCAGACCTGATCAATTAATATTATGCTATAAGAAATCCATTGATCGGATGGATTACACATTACACACATTACACTCGTACTAGAAACGCATACGAATGTAAGTTCTATTTAATAACAATTCCATCCGCCCGAGTGGCCGAGAGGCAAGACTTGCGACTAGCAACTCAATGGCCGTGGTTTCAAAACTCAAGTGCGGTTTTTAAGTTTTTAATAAAGCCGGAAGCCTTAGATGCTAGTGCTTTAACACTTTTAGTCTTGGAATTTATTCTCTGGCTAAATTTATAATAATAATAATAATAAATAAAAATTCCGTAGTTTTGTAAGCAATAAATTTGATTACTTGCATTAAGCTGTAACTGGAACTTATTTACTTAGTTAATCTAAAATTTACCTTTAAGGTCAAATTGTATCGGCAACATGTCGTGTCGACTGAGTGCGATTCAATTTTAATTCTCATCACTCATTTGAAAGGAACAAATTTTGGGAAAAATTGCTTAGTTTAGCGCAAAACATAAAAACATTTTCCTTTCATTAAAGCAAAAACTCAATCACTTACAAAAGTGGTATTGAAATGACCAAACAGTAGATATTGCAATTAAATGATTCAAGCATTCACTGGCGAACATTGTACCGTTTACCTTAGTTTCCAAGCCTCGAAACTTTAGTTTAGTTTAGTTTAGTTAAGTTTCGTTTAGTTTAATTTAGTTTGATTGCAGATAAAGTAAACTAACATGAATTATTTACATACCTATTTAGGAATATTAAATATTTGCTTAATTCTATATATCATTTTAAATGCAAAGAAGTGAAAGAATATTGAAATGTGGAAATGAAAACTTCCGATTAAAGTTAAATATCACAGAATGTTTGGAAAATAGGTAATAGGTCATTAAATGAATTGATAGATACGAATGACATGAATGACTATAAATTTTTTGATAATTTAATCATGTTGTGTGTTACGGGTCCGATACGATACGATAATTTGTTTTGAAATTTTTTGGCAGAAAAGCTTTTACAAGCAAATCTAACATCATTTTTAATTGTTGATTACCGGTAGAATACAGCAATCGCTTGTGTAAACTGATTGATCCTTATTGCCGTGTTATTATTTGTTTACTTAAACTGGGCTATAATATAGAAAAAGGGTATAATTTAGACTTATACAGTAGGCAAAGGATCGCGACTGACAACCCAATGGTTCGGGGTTCAATACAAGCGAGCATATGATCCAAGTTACTCGGCAGTCTTTATATCCGCACTTTGTAGATTTATTTACAAAATATGTAGATAGCAAGTGAGAAAGTTATGTTCGGCCGAGGCCGAATCTGGCAAGCCCCACCACAACACGCTTTTCGCATTCTATCCTCCAAGTTCTTTTATTTGATACACATAACAAAAATTGATCCATCCATTGATCACTTTAGAATGAACTCATTTTTAGGCAGATAATAGATCTTCATTCGAGGCGTGTACAAAATAGTTTTAAACATTGGGTCTTGTTGTTCGTGTCTTATGATATATGCGCATGAAATCTGATAAAAGTGAAAAAATAAAATTTAATCGCTTGTAACTTTGCGTGGCCCTGGTCGATTTTTTCCATTTTTGCACGTAAAGAGTAGACTGTTTTGTGAAATAAATGTGGAAATTATCAACTTTCCAAACTTTTATAACTTCTAAGTGACGGGCAAAAATCCAAGAATTGTTTTTAAGAAAAACGGATTGGCCAGTTCAGTTCACACTCCACTCCACTGGTGACTCCGGCTCTAACCAATTCGGCCCATTTTCAATGTCTAGCTGCGCGAAAAAACTTTCAATGCTTCTGCCAAATTTGAAATCAATATCTTAACTTTCACGCGCAGGAGAGTACCAAAAACAAACACCACACAGACACACAGATGGACAGACATATGTTAATCAATTCAGAATTTCACGCTGATCTAGAATAGTTTATACGCTCTCTGATGTGAATCGCTATACTGGCATTCTTCAGTAGTGGATATTATTAATAAATCAATAAATAAATAAATAAATAAATAAATAAATACATAAATATAATATAGATCAAGGCAATGTGTACCGTGTTATGTCTAAAGTCCTAAAGTCCCCAATTTTTATTATAGCTGAAGCTTTCTTCCAAATATACATATAAATGGAAAAGTAAGTTAACCTCAACTTTTTATGAAAATGAAAAAATGAAAAAAAAAAAACAAGCGAGAAAATTACATTCGAATCGGCCGACCGAATCGGGTTACCTATCACCGATATCCTAAAAAAGACCAAAAAAATAGTCGAGCTAACAGTGGGCGCAGCTGATTTTTTCAACAACAAATACCAGCGAAACACTTGCGGGCGTAAATAGTAAATAATAAAATGCATCTACAAGAGAAATGCAGGAGAGTCTTTCAAGCATGTAGCTCCGGACTTAATTTAACAAGCAATCAAACTCTTATGCCAAACTGAATCAAAAGCTTAACCAATCGATTATTTAGTCTTCGAATATGTGTTTAACAGGCCGGTGCATGCCTACTATTTGGTGTGAAGAATTATGCTGACTTCTAAGAGCAAGTTCTTCATTTGGAATAATATTTTATTCCAAAACTGTTTTTAGGACTTTGTCCTTGTGAAGTGATCCTTTTGAAGATCTTGCTTAGAGAACTCGGGAGACTAGTAGGTCGATAACCGATTTTTGTTTTGGTTTTTGTTTTTTTACGTTATAATGAATCACTCAGGAGTTGTCTTCTATTTGCGTAATCCAGTGACGGCCAGAACGAAAGAAAGAAACAGGTAGGTAGGACAGGTGGCTGCAGTCGCAGTGGATGTGAGCCCAATCGATAAGTGTTTTATCTTTACCGACTGAGCACTCGCTATAGCTGCGACCACAGTTACCTATACCGCATTGAGATTTGAACTGACGAACACTGACTGTGTGGTTGCGATTCTTACCCACTCGGCTACTCATGCGGAGGTCGATAACCGTTGACATCGTTTGATGGTTTGCGTGACTTAGAAATTTCACTTTCCATATATTAGCAAAATACTGGAGCTTGACACCTGATTTAATTATGCAAGTGAAACATCGGATTCCTTAAAGGAGAATATTTGTTAAAGCTATACTATAGTGTTTGATGATCCCATCAGTTATGTTGTCCTCCGCCGAAACATTAAATGAAATTGAGTCCAATCGGGCTACTGTAGACTTATACTTATGCTCTTTAGCAAAAGAGTTTAAGTCGCAATACACTTTACGATTTTTAGAAATCTTTATGATCAGGATAATATACTATCTTGATACTTAAATGAAGCAATGACAGTGCGCTTTGTACGCACCAATTTTCTTATATTCTTAAAGTACAAGCTTCCTGTACCCAAGACACCTACTTTACTTTTGATTAGGGACGCGTAATTAAGACTGTTTAAATAGTCCATCTATTGACGATAACGGTTCATTCGTCTTCTCTAATAATCTCTGATTGTAATTAAAGCCGGAATGTAGATGCGGAGCCCAAGAAAACCATTCTTAGGCACATTTTTGGGGAGATTTCGGGGGTTGTGTACCGTTTGTTATATGTTCATAGTGAATAAATTAATACGATTCTCTGTATCCTCTGTTGAGCGTATAGCGTCCGTTAAAGGAATCATTAACTTTTCCAATTATCTTTATTGGAAAAGTCAGTCCCTCACAAAATTTTGTTTTACAATTGCTTGTGCATTCGTAGAAAATTGCACCGATCAATGAGCCGAATGAAGTTTAGTTAAAACTTGCGAATCGCATGTAAGTGTAAGTGTAAGTGTAAGTGTACGTGGCAAATCAAGGATTATGGCTAAGTCCAAAAAAGGAAGGCATAGATCTTTGAGTAGATGGAATACAAGTTGAAATGTTAGCGTGCAAGATAGCTAGCGGAAGGGATGTCGTAATTTAATTGAAAATATTACTCGAAGAATATTCCCTTGTCCAGCGTCAGTCGCGATGTTTGTCATCGTCGCATGTACCCACATTTCAAATGTCTTAAGCTCATCTGAACAAAATCGCCTAGAAAAAAAAAAAAAAGGTTCACACCAAGGAACCGTACGGAATTTCCTTTAGCATTACGAGTCCCCAAACCGATCAATACAATTACAAGAGTTCTAGTTGGTGGAATCTCATGAAATGCGAAGCTCTTGTGGATTAATATTTTTCGACTTCTTCATCTAATTGATTTGTTCTCTCTTTGTCTAGGCACTTTAACGAAGTTTGAGAGAGTAAACAGAGAGAGTATCGGTCGATACTGTTTTTGATTAAAAACTTAGGAAACTCAACGGATTGTTTGTCAGAAATTCAAAAAAAAAAAAAAGTGATGCGTGGATTATAGAAAATGGAAACGAAAACCAAAAACCAAAAATAAAAAATAATATAATAGAAGAGCATTGGGACTATAAAGATTGTGGTTATCGTTTAAGTTACTGTTTACACGTCAGAACAGGAACATACATTTTATGCGAATTTCTGTGAGAAGAGAATGTGATGCTTATTAGCGTAAGCAATAAGCTGTCAGTCAGTCAGTCAGTCAGTCAGTCAGTCAGTCAGTCAGTCAGTCAGTCAGTCAGTCAGTCAGTCAGTCAGTCAGTCCAGTTTGCTAGATTACATATGAAGATGAATTCTCGACATTCTCGAGCTGGCAATTCATTGTTATTTTATTTCTATCATCATCTTTAAAGACAAAATTATGAAATAGAAGCATTGCATGTGTACTATAGTTCAACAAGCGCGATATTAATTTCTCAAACACATCACGCCATGCTGACAATAGATATGAACGCAAGGATAATATTTAACTGTTAGCTATGCTTATGATCCAGCAAGCAAATATATGAATGCATTCTCCTGTGTACATACCTACACACATAACGATTATACACTAATATATATTATGTATATCTATCTGTACACCAATATATATTCGTATACAGTCACACGTCCAGGTGCACATGCCTGTAGCTTATACACAAATATGAGTGCATTTAACTGTATGTTGTTGGCAAAAGCTGAAAGCTGCCTTGTCTGCTCGATAGATGGATGAACGTCATTTTAAAGAAGAAACAAGAAGAAGTGAATTCGTTTCTACAATTATAAATCTATATATATATATATATATATATATATATATATATGTGTGTGTGTGTGTGTGTATATATGTGTAATACGTGCATATGCATTCACGATGTATATGATATATGTTTGTTCACATATTCATATTTAAACGCAAACTATAAATGCGCAGCAAGTGACATGTAAAAAAAACATCTGCTCAAAATGACAAGTTCTCCATGCAGATGAAACAATACATATATGTGCACGTATGTAAATATTTCAAAATTTACCGTACAGAGCGAAGACTTTGGAATAGTAATGGCAACAATATTGCCGACAACGAGAACGGTTTGCGATGACGAGGATGAAAATGACTGCATAAATAGAAAAACAAAAAAAGAAGAAGCAAAATATAAAAAATTAAAGCATAAAACCATTGCGTAGACATTTGCATTTTATCTCTTACGTAAATACTTGCATGCGTAGAATTTCATTCGTCATTGCGGTTGCCATTAACGAATTGCATGAAATAAATTTTATTAAAGTTAATTAATCACTTGGAAATTGAAAATGTGCTCATGAGTATGTAACTCTACACAATCGGACGAATCATATCAGGAGCTTTACATAGGGTTGAGTTTTTTAAACAGCAGTGTTTGTTTAAATAAATCTAAAGTCGGTCAGTTTTCGTTGTTAGTTTTTCCATTTATCTTCTTCCATATTTTCTAGTTTTAGTTTTTTCTTTTTTTAATCTACATAATAAAAAATTTAAATTTTCATTTTCTTGCGAAAGGAAACCCTGCAGAGTATGATTCCTCTATTGCTTTGATTTTCCTCTATCAGCAGAGCAGAAGTAGACAATAGAAAGAGGAAACAAATGCTTTAACGAAAAGCAATTGTTTTTAGACTACCATAAGCAAAAAAAAAAAAAAAAAAAAAAAAAGAAAAAAAATAAAAAAAAAGGAAAAAACGAAAATGAAAATGGTGAACACTATCGTGCTGCAACAGTTTCAGGCAGGTGCACACACGTATATCTATCGTGCATATAAGCTTGTTCCTTTGATGTATGTGTGTATACGTTATCTTATCTTCTTAGATATCCAACAGCTGCCGGGTAGATGGTTAATTTCAAGCACTGCACACTTTCACTCAAGCGCTCGGGCATACACACAGCATGTATACAAGCATTAATACATAGGCACATATGCACATAGACGATATATATATATATATATATATATATATATATATATCTATATATCATCAGTCACAAACATATGACAAACAGCCTTGCGTGGATGTAAGCAAACATATTTGTATATGTGTTTATGTGTGTGTATATATGGCTACGGGTTTGTCTTCTCGGATGTTCTCGGGTCTCTCTTTTTTCTTTCCATCTATAAATCTAAATGGAGAAATCTTGTTAGTTTTTAAATTTCTGCAGCCATTTGTACAATTGAATAATGTTCACTGCTATTAAAAAAGAAGAAAGAAGAAATAAAAATAGAGAAAAATGAAAGAAAACCATTTAAACTCTTTTAATCAAAAAGAAATTTTAATGGAAATTAACTGTGTACTGTGTGTTGTTTTCCTCTAATTTTGCTTTTTTCACTACTTTCGGCTAACCGTCAGAAATAATTTCCTGTAAACTTTCCTGCAAAGCAAACTGTGACGCAATCCTTTCAAACGTGATATCAACAATGGAAACGTAAAGAAAGGCGTCACATACAGATGCATGCATTATTAACATTTTAATTTTTATTATATTCTTCACGTTTCTTCATCTTTTGTCTTTCGTTCCATATTTATTACATGTTTACTGTTGTCGACCAAACAACTGAATATCTAAATATATATAATAATATATATAAATTCCGTCACATTTTGATAAAGTTCAACTTTATTTAAGATGTACTTACTTACAAAGCCTAATAGACGAAGTATTCACTATCGTTATGTATGCCCTTTTGTCATTTGTCGGGTGGGTTGCGGTTGTCAATACCGTCGAACCAGTGCGAATCGAAAAAAGCCAGGTGTAGAGATTATCCGGCAATCGAGAAATATTCCCAGATCAAGTTGAGAATTTTGAATTTTGCTAACAATCGACGGATGTATACCAATTTTCTTCGGTGCCTAGACAAAAATTTTTCCCACGAAATCTCGCAGGGGGCTCTTTACCTTTACCGCGTTTTCATCCCCAATCAACTTAATTGTTTTTGATTTTCGTAAATGACATCCATTTCATTTTCACACTTTCATATACACTGTGCGACGGACTTATACAAATGTCGTACATACCCATATCTGAACATTCGGCAAAATTGAACTCATAATGCACGTTTTATTAAGAATACTGAATCTATTAATAGATTTACTTCTCTATGTATGTATATACATATATATACATATGAAATATGCTCGCATGTATATATATATATATATATATGTATGCAATTCCTTTTCTTTCGCATATAAAACATCCAACTGTAAATATTTGATTAATTTTTTTCTAGTCTTTTTCCTTAAGATATCGTTTAATAGACTGATGCATATGTGTATCCAAAAAAAAAAAAAAAAAAAAAAAAAAAAAAAAACAATTATGTGTTTGATTTGATATTCTTCTAAGTTTTTATTTAATCTGCTTTCGTGTTAACACGGAAAACCCTATGCTGAAATTTTGTACACCTCTTTGGTTCCGACGACAATACAATGTGCCGCAGTTGTTGTTTTTTTTTCTTTTCTTTTTTATGTAAAAAATGTTGGCCCCCGCAAAATGGCGCATTATTATAACCTTTTTTTTTTTACTATGGTTATGAAATTAAAGGGTTTGGAAATTAAAATAGGAATAGCAATAGACTAAGAATCAGAAAGTTATTTATGTAAAAGCCATTCATGTTGACGAAATTAGAAAAAAAATCATAATTTTTTTATGTAATAATAAAAACATCAAACGTCACACAAAAGCGATTCCCAGAAATATACATTTTCTCTACTTTTATTTCATTAAATTAGAAACTTGTTTAATAAAAGTTTTCTATATAATTCATTTTTCATCGAAAATTGACGATTTGCAAAGTTTTTCCTTCTGCTTGCAGTAGAAGTAGGCAAACGATTGTAATAACTATACATATATATTTATATATATTAATGGATGTATTTGTGAAAGAGATTTGTGTGATTGTGAATCGATTAGCTGTGTTTGCCCTTTTCGTTCGTTTGGTTAATAAAATTTTTATACATAACAGTGCACTTATGTTGACAATGATTTCAGTCATTTCATGCATTTCTGTAATTTTAGTCGAAATTAAGCGAAAAATTAAAATCAAGAAAACATAGTAGCTTCCGCGAAATCCTGATGAAATTCAATTTAACACTATAGAAAAACAACGCCCACTTCCCCTTTTTCCATAAGAAATTTGCAAACAAAAATGTATGGAAATCTCTTGCGGCCACCAGGCTGTCTGTTACTACTTTTCTTACGAAAATCTACGCTCAACTTATTATTTCATTGCTATCGAAATAATGTCACTAATTATGTTGATTATGTTGAGAAGACAAGTAAGAAAAGTATAATGGGACATGGCCGAGCTTACACCATTTTACATCAAAAATCGCACAATATTTTCATATGCAAAGGCGCACTTTTCACAAAAGCCCGCATAAAAGGATGATGCCGAACACATAACACGATGTGATCAAAACTTGGCAAGCTTGGTAATAGGCAAACTAGAAATTATATTTTCTCAACATATAAGGACCTGTTTCGACCAAGTTTTTCAAAAAGTAGACCCATGTGATTCAAATTTCGTATCGTTAATTTTTCTACCCAAATGCTACTATGGGTCGGTCCATTCAACATGAAGTAAAAAAAAATTAAAACTTTTCTTGAAGGACTTCATATTCATGAGAAATCTTAAATGGCGCGTGGTCCTAAAAATAGATTTAATAGCTCAAATTTGGTTCACTTAATTTCTATGTCAAATTACTATCATGAACGGAATTTCATCATAAAACTTTTTTAGCATATAAAGATCTTGAGAATTCTTATATGCGGTGGTATCCAAAAGTAAACCTATCAGGTCCAAATTTGGTCGGATTGATTTCCTTCTCAATGTAATATTATGAACCAATTTTCGACATGAAGTGTTGCAGTATTTTTTGCATATAATGACTTTTCAATATAAGGATGGGAGAATGTGGAGAATGCTCGGAGATCCAAACCATTTTCAATAGCGTGCGTCCTTGCGTCAAAGCATGTCAGTGTAGCAAATTTCGTTAAAAAAAAATCTCAAAAACTGCGAGCTGTAGTTTGAACACAAATTTTTATGAACGGACAGACGGGCAGACAGATGAACAGATGAGCTTAGATCAATTCAGAAAATGATTCGGTATAATAAATCAATGATTCGGGGCCTAATATTAAGTCCTTTTGAGCGTTACATACGTTACATATAAACTTAATATGCCCTGGGCCACAACTGGTGTAGGGAATAAATATTGGGGAAGCGCTTCCTGGATTTTTAGGCCTATTTGCTTGCGCGTAAATTAATTTTTTTTTAAATGGAAAAAAACTCTACACTGTGCAGATGTGTGTGGCACCCAGACGGTTTTCAGATTCGTCCGTCTGATGTCTATGTAAACTGATGGTCACCTATTATTTAGCTCAATATTTAAATCACAATTTTTGAGGTCCTTTGATGAAGTCTGGTACACTGACTTGTTTTGACCCAGGAAAAGACACTTTGATAATAGATTGGATCACATCTTTTCCACGACCACATCCCGGTAAATTGATAGGAAATCGCCCAATTATCTGATCTCCTTGTAAACGTGCCCGCGAAAGGTAAGTCTTTATATGGAAACAAAGTCTAATTTTTAATATTTCATTATGAAAATTAACTTATAAAACTATTTTAACATCAAAATTAAATTAATTTAAATATCGTAGGGCATTGCACTCACTATCCAAAGATTTTTATGAAATGCTACATCGCAAGTGGTAAAAAGGTCACGTCCAGTTTTCAATATTTTGTGATAAATTTTGGTCCACAATAGTAATTTGACATAAAACTTGGATCAAGTCTGTTTTTTTTTTTTTTTTTTAGTCCACCCTATATAAGTGTTCGTACGGAATCTGTGTTTCTTTATATGGCCAAACAGTTTCTTACTACGAAGACAGGTGAAGAAGTATAAATTGTTTGACAGATCAAATGTACTAAGCTTCGATCACGTGAAATAATGTTTTGGGGAAGGTGGGTGAGGAGGACTCCAGCCATAAGTTTGCGTTTAAATAGAAATAATATGTAAATCTTAGTATTTTATGACGATAATAGATGAGAAATGATGTGAACGAGTAGGTTAGTTTATGCTCGACCATGCTCAGCTAAGACTGACTTGATTTTTATGACGGGTACTCGAATGAATGTGAATTCGATCTAATGAAAATATAATCTTGTGCGCCGGTTGCGGTTCCTGAAATATTCAAAAATGATATTTAGATAGTCTTATAGGGGCCTATACATGGAGCCACGATCACAGCCTTAAAAGAAGAGTTGCTTTACATGGAAGAGAAGTTAATAGAATACTAATAATAATAATAATAATAATAATAATAATCATGAGAGTTATTTAAGTATTAAAAGGAAATTATTTTTTAATACTAGAAAGACGAAAAAAAATTAATTTTGAAATATATTAAAAAATGGCAACACCACAAACATTCTTCATAAGTAAGTTTATCGGAAGGAGTTCTTCCGTACGCAGATCATTTTTAAATATATTCAAAAATGGCAACACTGCAGTCATTGTCCCGAAGCGACTTTATCGGAAGGAGTTTTACCAGCACGCAGAGCAACTCGCACAAAATTCAATGTAAAGAGAAGTAAGCAACGGACTTTAAACTGATTTTTGCACGATTGGTGAATATTTGAGAGAGAAAAGTTCAATTTTCGAGCAAGAAAGAAGGCAATCTTTTCTTAATTAGTTAATAATTTTTAAATAAATTGACAAAACTGTTCCACGCTCTATTCTATTCTTCTCTTTAGAGTCTTAGTGCGTAGAAAGAAATGAAAATTATTGGAATTATGTTGTATGTCGTTTGCTAAAAGCGTGTCCCGAGGAAAAGGTGTGTAAAGTCTTGATACATACGTTATAAGGATTTTTGTTCGCTACAATAAATTTGGTATTGACTTTTACCATTAATTTATAATTCGAGGACTATAAAAGTGCCTTTCAACGTTCAACTATTCCTCTTCACTCTCTTTCCTCGAAAGTTTTTTTTGCATGGCAAGTGCTTTTTTTCCAGCATCTGTTACATATTCGAATCGAAGTGAAGTGACAGAGTAAGGGTATAATTCAGTAGCCGAATTCATAACCAATTCCAAAAGTCTGTTTTAGTAGAAGCTTTCAAGCAAGCTTTCGAACTATTCAATGGTCGTCTTAATGAATCGACTTTTGTGTCGTAAATGCTTATAAAAACTTTCTAAGGACATTGATTAGCGCATGAGAAGAGTTAGAAAAGGATATATAAGGCATTAGGCGGCGACTTCCCAGCAGGAATTTGGAGCGCTTGAAGAAAAGCAACGAAAATCGCAACGGAAACATTTCTTTCGTATAAAAGATTCTTTTCCTTTCTATTAAGTTAATAAGAAGAAAATATTGTTCTAAGAAATCGATAGTGGTTTCTTCTCTTAATACTTTACTCATGAGGATAAGACGCAGGCAGGTTTTTAGAAATTATGCGATTAGAAATTATGTGTTTAGAAATTATCTATGATTAGCAAGTAGCTTCCCGGGTTCCCTGTTCTATGAGCCAGACTCATTATCACCCATTACGCACACATACTAATATATAAAAATACTTTAATTTTCTTCTTTTTTTTCGTCTGCAGACTTTTCGAAAAGAGGTAACAGAAGAGACCAATTGCTGAGAGTGATGCATAATCACAATGCATTGTGCAACTTTATTGGCATACCTGCTCAAGCGTGCGGTTCTGTTTAAGTGATTTTTGAAATACACCCGAGCGTTTTTAATATTTTTGTAAACCTGATTTCAATTTCGTTTCGTGATTTTCCCCATTTCGTTATTGAAAAGGGAAATATTTCTGCTGCATAATCCTGTATTTTCAAAATATTGAACAAGTGCGATAAACTGTCTTTTGTTCGTATTCCAACTGCATAACCAGTAACGTTTGAACGTGCGCAAGAACGATCGAGTTTTCTCGTCCTTGCGCAATGAATTTTACCCTATGTATGCCTTTTACAAGAAAAATTGTTCTACATTCCAATTAGGTCTCCCAGCACGTAAGTCACGTTTTTGAAACATTATGTTCGAGGAAAGAAAGAAACAGCAAGCAACGCAACAAGAATATAATGAATAATTGAGCGAATATAATGAAACGAAATTTCTTCTAAGACTATGGCTAAGCATTGACTTGCAAAAAATGAAATTATTTTAGCAAAGCATGGTTAGGTATAATATCTTCATCTGCCTATCTTTCAAAATTGCTTTCATGTCATTTATATTTGCTTGCATACGAAAGTGATACTTGTTAAAAGTCCTTAAGCTACTTAAAATAGATAATTGACTGAAGCACTTCAAAACGTTGAATTAAATATGCCTGGCTCGAGAGATGATTATGTTGACAAATGCATGGATAAACAAAAAAAAAATAAATAAATAAATAAATAAATAAAAATGAATAAAAAATAAAACATGTTTTCTTCTTCTTCTAAATATTTTTCACTTGTAAATAATAAATAAATATAATATTTAAATATGGGCTTTAAGTAATGGGCTGTGAGTAATGGATTTCGAACGGTCGATCAGTTAAAATATATTTTAAAAGCGAAACTTGAATTTGGTTTCCAGCTATTTCTAATTAACATATTTTTTCCATTAAAGGTGCTGCAAAAATTTGTTTCTGTTTCCCTCTTTTCTTTTTTGTTTTTCTCTCTTCTTTTGTAAAATTTTCATGCACTTAATAATTAAACATATATATATAATAAGCACACACATAGAAACCAATAGATAAATATGTAAATAGCAGAGGTCAGAATTGGTAGCGCGGCAGCACTATGAATACAGTAAAGCAATAACTTACACTGGCAAGAGGCATTATTTTTATAGAAGAAAAAAAAGTAAATAAATGAAAAAAAAAAAAAAAAAAAAAAAACATAAAGCAGCAAAGACTATGTTAAATGAATAGAAATTAATTTTAATGTTGAAAACGTCGAGTGAAGTCTTATAAGGATTTGTATGCTTGAGCGTTTGCCTTTTTCATGGAGCATTTCAGCAGCGGAAGTAAAAGTTGGCCTTCATTCGTTTATAGCTAAACCTGAAATTTCGAAATTTTTTTATTTATTATTTGATTTTCATCTTTTCATAAACGAAATTAATTCATTAATTTAACCCAATGATCCATAGCTTAAAAATAGCGAGAAAGAAAATCCTTATTGAAAAGCAGAGCAGAGGAAAATGGAGCATCGCGTAACAGATATAAGTTTCATGGTTAATTTTTAATCAGTTTATATTTCCATTACTGAGAAAGCTGAATACACTCACTGTGATAAAAGCAAATGAAATCTCTTTCATATTAAGCACTATGAAGATAGAGAGAAACGATAAAAATTTTACAAACTGTCTAACTGTCATTTTGCTAAAAGTTTTCACAAATGTTTAAAGTGTAGTGAGATGATTGACGCTCTACGTGTTGAACCAGCAGACACTTGATAATTGAATTTTTCGTTTCGTGTGATGCATAGAAAAAGTATATGCATACATATGTAGTATACATATACATAAGTATACTTTTTTAAATGCATATGTGTGTGTAGTTGCGATACATTGTGTATGAAGAGAGAAAAATAAAGATTGTGGAAGACAGTAACTTCAGGAACACAATGGCCCAAAATACGTTCGGCAATAGCAGGTCAACAAATACTCGCAACTGTCACAACCAAACTTGAAACCATAAATGTTGAATGAAATTCTAAAATGCTTACTCAATACGTACCAATGAACACACGCACACCTTTTTCGAATTTTTTGCAAAGTCACCTATGTACTACAATATGATGAAAATAAACTATAAAAAAAATATTTTAAATT